>CAWUFW010026052.1:0-37366 GCA_963921515.1 Calotriton arnoldi | reverse complement strand
CAGGGTTTAGGGCAGTGCAGTGGTGTTCGGGCAGTGTAGGGGTCGTGCAGGGGTGGTGTTTCAGGGTTTAGGGCAGTGCAGTGGTGTTCGGCCAGTGTAGGTGGTCTTGCTGGGGGTGGTGTTTCAGGCTTTAGTGCAGTGGTGTTCGGGCAGTGTAGGGGTCTTGCTGGGGGTGGTGTTTCAGGGTTTAGGGCAGTGCAGTGGTGTTCGGGCAGTGTAGGGGGTCTTGCTGGGGCTGGCGTTTCAGGGTTTAGGGCAGTGCAGTGGTGTTCTGGCAGTGTAGGGGGTCGTGCTGGGGCTGGTGTTTGAGGGTTTAGGGTAGTGCAGTGGTGTTCGGGCAGTGTAGGGGGTCGTGCTGGGGCTGCTGTTTCAGGGTTTAGGGCAGTGCAGTGGTGTTTGGGCAGTGTACGGGGTTGTGCTGGGGGTGGTGTTTCAGGGTTTAGGGCAGTGCAGTGGTGTTCGGGCAGTGCAGGGGGTCGTGCTGGGGGTGGTGTTTCAGGGTTTAGGGCAGTGCAGTGGTGTTCGGGCAGTGTAGGGGGTCGTGCTGGGGGTGGTGTTTCAGGGTTTAGGGCAGTGCAGTGGTGTTCGGGCAGTGTAGGGGGTCGTGCTGGGGGTGGTGTTTCAGGGTTTAGGGCAGTGCAGTGGTGTTCGGGCAGTGTAGGGGGTCGTGCTGGGGGTGGTGTTTCAGGGTTTAGGGCAGTGCAGTGGTGTTCGGGCAGTGTAGGGGGTTTTGCTGGGGTGGTGTTTCAGGGTTTAGGGCAGTGGTGTTCGGGCAGTGTAGGGGGTCTTGCTGGGGGTGATGTTTCAGGGTTTAGGGCAGTGCAGTGGTGTTCGGGCAGTGTAGGGGGTCTTGCTGGGGGTAGTGTTTAGGGGTTTAGGGCAGTGCAGTGGTGTTCGTGCAGTGTAGGGGTCGTGCTGGGGGTGGTGTTTCAGGGTTTAGGGCAGTGCAGTAGTGTTCGGGCAGTGTAGGGGATCGTGCAGGGGTGGTGTTTCAGGGTTTAGGGCAGTGCAGTGGTGTTCGGGCAGTGTAGGGGGTCGTGCTGGGGGTGGTGTTTCAGGGTTTAGGGCTGTGCACTGGTCTTCTGGCAGTGGAGCGGGTCGTGCTGGGGGTGGTGTTTCAGGGTTTAGGGCAGTGCAGTGGTGTTCGGGCAGTGTAGGGGGTCGTGCTGGGGCTAGTGTTTCAGGATTTAGGGCAGAGCAATGGTGTTCAGGCAGTGTAGGGGTTTTGCTGGAGGTGGTGTTTCAGGGTTTAGGGCAGTGGTGTGGTGTTCATGCAGTGTAGGGGGTGGTGTTTCAGGGTTTAGGGCAGTGGTGTTCAGGCAGTGTAGGGGTCTTGCTGGGGTTGATGTTTCAGGGTTTAGGGCAGTGCAGTGGTGTTCGGGCAGTGTAGGGGGTCGTGCTGGGCGTGGTGTTTCAGGGTTTAGGGCAGTGCAGTGGTGTTCGGGCAGTGTAGGGTGTTGTGCTGAGGGGTGGTGTTTCAGGGTTTAGGGCAGTGCAGTGGTGTTCGGGCAGTGTAGGGGGCGTGCAGGGGGTGGTGTTTCAGGGTTTAGGGCAGTGCAGTGGTGTTCGGGCAGTGTAGGGGGTCGTGCAGGGGTGGTGTTTCAGGGTTTAGGTCAGTGCAGTGGTGTTCGGCCAGTGTAGGTGGTCTTGCTGGGGGTGGTGTTTCAGGCTTTAGTGCAGTGGTGTTCGGGCAGTGTAGGGGTCTTGCTGGGGGTGGTGTTTCAGGGTTTAGGGCAGTGCAGTGGTGTTCGGGCAGTGTAGGGGGTCTTGCTGGGGCTGGCATTTCAGGGTTTAGGGCAGTGCAGTGGTGTTCTGGCAGTGTAGGGGTCGTGCTGGGGCTGGTGTTTGAGGGTTTAGGGTAGTGCAGTGGTGTTCGGGCAGTGTAGGGGGTCGTGCTGGGGCTGCTGTTTCAGGGTTTAGGGCAGTGCAGTGGTGTTCGGGCAGTGTACGGGGTTGTGCTGGGGGTGGTGTTTCAGGGTTTAGGGCAGTGCAGTGGTGTTCGGGCAGTGTAGGGGGTCGTGCTGGGGGTGGTGTTTCAGGGTTTAGGGCAGTGCAGTGGTGTTCGGGCAGTGTAGGGGTCTTGCTGGGGCTGGCGTTTCAGGGTTTAGGGCAGTGCAGTGGTGTTCTGGCAGTGTAGGGGGTCGTGCTGGGGCTGGTGTTTGAGGGTTTAGGGTAGTGCAGTGGTGTTCGGGCAGTGTAGGGGGTCGTGCTGGGGCTGCTGTTTCAGGGTTTAGGGCAGTGCAGTGGTGTTCGGGCAGTGTACGGGGTTGTGCTGGGGCTGGTGTTTCAGGGTTTAGAGCAGTGCAGTGGTGTTCGGGCACTGTAGGGGGTCGTGCAGGGGGTGGTGTTTCAGGGTTTAGGGCAGTGCAGTGGTGTTTGGCCAGTGTAGGTGGTCTTGCTGGGGGTGGTGTTTCAGGCTTTAGTGCAGTGGTGTTCGGGCAGTGTAGGGGGTCTTGCTGGGGGTGGTGTTTCAGGGTTTAGGGCAGTGCAGTGGTGTTCGGGCAGTGTAGGGGTCTTGCTGGGGCTGGCGTTTCAGGGTTTAGGGCAGTGCAGTGGTGTTCTGGCAGTGTAGGGGTCGTGCTGGGGCTGGTGTTTGAGGGTTTAGGGTAGTGCAGTGGTGTTCGGGCAGTGTAGGGGGTCGTGCTGGGGCTGCTGTTTCAGGGTTTAGGGCAGTGCAGTGGTGTTCGGGCAGTGTACGGGGTTGTGCTGGGGGTGGTGTTTCAGGGTTTAGGGCAGTGCAGTGGTGTTCGGGCAGTGCAGGGGTCGTGCTGGGGGTGGTGTTTCAGGGTTTAGGGCAGTGCAGTGGTGTTCGGGCAGTGTAGGGGTCGTGCTGGGGGTGGTGTTTCAGGGTTTAGGGCAGTGCAGTGGTGTTCGGGCAGTGTAGGGGGTCGTGCTGGGGGTGGTGTTTCAGGGTTTAGGGCAGTGCAGTGGTGTTCGGGCAGTGTAGGGGGTCGTGCTGGGGGTGGTGTTTCAGGGTTTAGGGCAGTGCAGTGGTGTTCGGGCAGTGTAGGGGGTTTTGCTGGGGGTGGTGTTTCAGGGTTTAGGGCAGTGGTGTTCGGGCAGTGTAGGGGGTCTTGCTGGGGGTGATGTTTCAGGGTTTAGGGCAGTGCAGTGGTGTTCGGGCAGTGTAGGGGGTCTTGCTGGGGGTAGTGTTTAGGGTTTAGGGCAGTGCAGTGGTGTTCGTGCAGTGTAGGGGGTCGTGCTGGGGGTGGTGTTTCAGGGTTTAGGGCAGTGCAGTAGTGTTCGGGCAGTGTAGGGGATCGTGCAGGGGTGGTGTTTCAGGGTTTAGGGCAGTGCAGTGGTGTTCGGGCAGTGTAGGGGGTCGTGCTGGGGGTGGTGTTTCAGGGTTTAGGGCTGTGCAGTGGTGTTCGGGCAGTGTAGGGGGTTGTGCAGGGGGTGGTGTTTCAGGGTTTAGGGCAGTGCAGTGGTGTTCGGGCAGTGTAGGGGTCGTGCTGGGGCTGGTGTTTCAGGGTTTAGGGCAGTGCAGTGGTGTTCGGGCAGTGTAGGGGTCTTGCTGGAGGTGGTGTTTCAGGGTTTATGGCAGTGGTGTTCGGGCAGTGTAGGGGGTCTTGCTGGGGGTGATGTTTCAGGGTTTAGGGCAGTGCAGTGGTGTTCGGGCAGTGTAGGGGGTCTTGCTGGGGGTAGTGTTTCAGGGTTTAGGGCAGTGCAGTGGTGTTCGTGCAGTGTAGGGGGTCGTGCTGGGGATGGTGTTTCAGGGTTTAGGGCAGTGCAGTAGTGTTCGGGCAGTGTAGGGGGTCGTGCAGGGGGTGGTGTTTCAGGGTTTAGGGCAGTGCAGTGGTGTTCGGGCAGTGTAGGGGGTCGTGCTGGGGTGGTGTTTCAGGGTTTAGGGCAGTGCATTGCAGTGGTGTTCGGGCAGTATAGGGGGTCATGCTGGGGTGGTGTTTCAGGGTTTAGGGTAGTGCAGTGGTGCTTGTGTAGTGTAGGGGGTCGTGCTGGGGGTAGTGTTTTAGGGTTTAGGGTAGATAATATATACCTGTGTGGTGTCTTTTCATTTGGTGATTCAAGAGATTATATCTAATTAAAGTGGACACCTTGCACCAGGGCAAATCGACTCTTATGGTAGATAGGTTTAAGACAACCTTTTAAAGAAAGCTATCCTAGTGGTAGCTGTGGAGAGCAGCCTTCAGGCTAAGTCTTGAAGGAATGTAAAGCAGCTTGTTTTACCATATAATCTCTTGAATCACCAAATGAAAAGACACCAGACAGGTATATATATCAAATATATATGTATTTATTTCTAAATAACTCTCTACTAATCTCTTTATGAGATTAGAAGACAAACATATGCACAAATCAACGTTTCTCAATAAGTTAAGCACAAAATATGGCTGGGGCCCTAGGGGCGTACCAGACCATATACTAAAAAGGGACTTAGCAACAACGACTTGCAGGGAGACAAGGCCTAGGGCCTTCAGAAGTGCTGGGGCCTCACGAAACCGCCCAAGGTAGGTAAGTAAAGGACCCACGGGGGACGCGTGCAGTGAGGATACACAGGCGCGGATCGCCGTTGACTTCAATGGGGTAAGTCGCGGTTGGAAATTAAGAGTTTTAGGATACTTCGGGAGAACCTACAAGCAAGTCACTTACAGGGTAAGTAGTTCTAGGGCCCACACCCACAGGAGCACCGTAGTGCTGGAGTTACCTCACCCAGGGAAGCCGGGTACATAGGTGTCCTTTGGTGTCGGGTCGCGGCGTCGTTTTCAATGGCGAACAAAGAAGACTTGCTGCTTGCGGGAGCTGAAGAAGTGTCCGGTGGAATCCAAGCCTGGATTCTGAAGAAGGAT
Source organism: Calotriton arnoldi (assembly GCA_963921515.1). Taxonomy (NCBI): domain Eukaryota; kingdom Metazoa; phylum Chordata; class Amphibia; order Caudata; family Salamandridae; genus Calotriton; species Calotriton arnoldi. The sequence continues at coordinate 32,561 of CAWUFW010026052.1, read as the reverse complement.
GACCTGAAAGCAGAGGGGACAGTGTTCAAAGTCACTTGGCAGTGACTCGGGGCAAGGAAGATGGATGCCCACCGTCGTCGGTTGATTCAGGTCGGTTGTGGGTGCCTTGACTCTTCAGCAACGAGGTCCAGGAGATGTCGACGACAACCAGGAGCTGGATTCGGTGTGTATCATGATGTCTGCAGCTTACTGGTGTGTCGGCAACTCGATTGGAGCCAACAAGCCTTGGTAACAGCAAGTCTTGGGGAAAGGAAGAAAAGTCAATGGCGCAGACCAGCAAGGTCTGAGGAACTCACCCAGCAAGGGTAAGTCAGGGCAGGCCTGGAGAAACCAGGGGAGTCCTTTGGTTTCTTTAAGAAGTCTTCTTGGGACCCACGAGCCAGCTGGCAAGGGATCGCGAAGACACCTGAGGCGGATTCACTCAACAGGGGCCCACGGTCACTCGGGATGGTGTAGGCCTCTGATCTTCGGAGGGATTTTTGCTGGAGGTCAGGATCACACGTGGTCCAAAGCACAGGTTCGTAGAACGTTGTGAGAGGGTTGCACTTGACAATAGTGCACGGTACCCAGGGGTCGCGGTTCCTCATCACTCGTGGGGTCCACTTGCCTCAGCTTCGCTGGGGACTCACATTGGCCTTGGGGAAGTCAGGAAATCCACTTCTTGGGCTGCAGGGACTTCGGACTCTGGCAGGAGCGGCGTAGTTTGCAACCGTCGTTGTCATTTTTGGTGCCTGCCAAGCAGGGGAGTCACTCCTTGACTCCAAGGGAGATTCTTGTCTTCCAAAGGTAGTGGAACGTCAAAGGGCCAGGATTCTTCTTTAGAGCATCGTCCAGGGGTTATCTAACTTCCAAGTTCAAGGGTTCCCCATCTTATACTAAAAAGAGGGGATGGACTAGCTCTATGACCCCACCTATGGGAGGGTCAAGGGAGGGGGTGGCTACACCCACTTCACTTTGTCCAGTTTCGTGCCAGAGCAGGGGCAGGTAGCCCCTGAGCCGGTTTGAACTGGCATATGCACAGAGGAGCCTTCTGCTCCCCCAGTGCAGGACTTCAAAGCACTCTAAGAGTGCACCCACCCAGCCCCAATACACTAAACCCTGTCTGGGAGGTGGTTACACCTCCCTGTGACAGGATGCCTATTGTTGGGCTTCCTCCACTGTGAGTGTCGCTCATCAGCAGGAAGGCAGCCCAGTGTCTGTGACTGGTGGCATCCATTTTGTGATGCCAGGGCTCTGCTGGATTCTACCGCGTTTCCACAGTAGGTACATGTCTTATCCCTCTAGAAGGGTGGAATGCTACCCCCGCCGCCAGGATTGGCGGGGGGGTAGTATTTTAAGATGTTTGACCCCAAACACGACATGTTTTGATGCAGCCATTCCAAAGTTAGCATTTTACCGCAAGGATATAATGCACTTAAGAGTATATGGTTTAACCGCATCCACAAACAGCACCAGAGAATAGAGACTGAGAGCTGCAGAGGGGCCCTGCTCATACAGAGGCACCCCCTCACATAGAAGCCAAGCACCCTGCCCTCAGGATTGATAGGGCCTGCCTTAGGGGTGACTGATAGGTTTATATGTGTGTGCTAGCACCACCTCACCCAGGCTGCAGTAGCAGGCCTGTGGTGTCAGATTTAGTCTGCTTCCCAGGGGTGGCATAATACATGCTGCAGCCCCTGGTAGGCCTGTGAAGTACCTATGCCCTTGGCACCTAAGGTACCATATACTAGGGACTCATAAGGCACCACAGTATCCAATCACTAGTGCACCTAGAGTGCACTCCATGTCATTTAGAGAGAACAGAGAGGCTGGGGCCCTGATTGGCAGGGACCCAGCCAGACTATAGCCAGAAACCAGTGTAAGCATCAGAAAAAGTGGGGGCAACATAAGAGGCAGATCCTACTCTCCTACAACCCCTGACCCCCAGCCCTAGAATATTACCCCAATCCCCCAGCTCTCAATATTACCCCTGACCCCCAGTCCTGAACATTACCCCTGACCTCCCAGCCCTGAACATTACCCCTGACCCCCCAGCCCTGAATATTACCTCTGACTCCCAGCCCTGAATATTACCCCTGACCCCCAGCACCTGAATATTACCCCTGACCCCAGCCCTGAACATTACCCCTGACCCCCCAGACCTGAATTTTTCCCCTGACCCCCCAGCCCTGAATATTTCCTCCGATCCCCCTCAGCCTTGAATATTACCCCTGACCTCCCCAGCCCTGAATATTACCCCGATCCCTCCCAGTCTTGAAAACTACCCCAATCCCCCAGCCCTGAATAATAGCCCTGACCCCCAGCCCTGAATATTGCCACTGATACCCCGCAGCCCTGAATATTACCCTTGACCCCCCAGCCCTGAATATTACCCCTGATCCCCCCAGCCCCGAAAACTTCCCCGATCCCCCCAGACCTGAACATTACCCCTGACCCCCAGCCCTGAACATTACCCCTGACCCCCAGCCCAGAATATTACCCCCGACCCCCAGCCCTGAATTTTACCCCTGACCCCAGCCCTGAATATTACCCCTGACCCCGCCAGCCCTGACTATTACCCCTGACCCCGCCAGCCCTGACTATTACCCCTGACCCCCCAGCCCTGAATATTACCCCTGACCCCAGCCCTGAATAGTACCCCTGACCCCAGCCCTGAATATTACCCCTGACCCCCAAGCCCTGAATATTACCCCTGACCCCAAGCCCTGAATATTACCCCTGACCCACAGCCCTGAATATTACCCCTGACCCCCAGCCCTGAATAATACCCCTGACCCCAGCCCTGAATAATACCCCTGACCCACAGCCCTGAATATTACCCCTGACCCACAGCCCTGAATATTAACCCTGACCCCCCAGCCCACAATATTACCCCTGACCCCCCAGCCCACAATATTACCCCTGACCCCCAGCCCTGAACATTACCCCTGACCCCCAGCCCTGAACATTACCCCTGACACCCCAGCCCTGAACATTACCCCTGACCCCCCAGCCCTTAATATAACCCCTGACCCCCAGCCCTGAATATAACCCCTGACCCCCAGCCCTGAATATTAGCCCGACCCCCCAGCCCTGAATATTACCCCCTATCCCCAGCCCTGAATATTACCTCCTATCCCCAGCCCTGAATATTACCCCTGAGCCCCAGCCCTGAATATTACCCCTGACCCTCGCACTGAATATTTCCCGTGACCCCCCAGCCCTGAATATTACCCCCGATCCCCCCAGCCCTCAATATTACCCCCGATCCCCCCAGCCCTCAATATTACCCCCGATCCCCCCAGCCCTGAATATTACCCTTGACCCCAGCCCTCAATATTAACCCTGACCCCAGCCCTGAATATTACCCCTGACCCCCCAGCCCAGAATATTACCGCTGACCCCCAGCCCTGAATATTATCCCCAGCCCTGAACATTACCCCTGACCCCCCAGCCATGAATATTATCCCTGACCCCCAGCCCTGAATATTACCCCTGACCCTCAGCCCTGAACATTACCCCAGACCCCAGCCCTGAATATTATGCCTGATGCCAGTCCTGAATATTATCCCTGATGCCAGCCCTGCATATTACCCCTGACCCCCAGCCCTGAATATTACCCCTCCCCCCGCGCTTAATATTACCCCTCACCCCAGCCCTGAAAATTACCCCTGACCCCCAGCCCTGAATATAAACCCTGACCCCTCATTCCAGAATATTACCCCAACTCCCCAGCCCTCAATATTACCCCTGATCCCCAGCCCTGAATATTAACCCTGACCCCCAGCCCACAATATGCCCTGAATATTACCCCTGATCCCCAGCCCTGAATATTAACCCTGACCCCCCCAGCCCACAATATTACCCCAACCTCCCAGCCCTAAATATTACCCCTGACCCCCAGCCCTGAACATTACCCCTGACCCCGCAGCCCTGAACATTACCCCTGACCCCCAGCCCTGAAATCAACCCCTGGCCCCCAGCCCTGAATATTACCCCTGACCCCCAAGCCCTGAATATTACCCCCGATCCCCCAGCCCTGAATATTAACCCTGACCCCCAGCCCTCAATTTTACCCCTGACCCCCAGCCCTGAATATTACTCGTGACCCCCCAGCGCTGAATATTACCGCTGACCCTCCAGCCCTGAATATTACTCCTGACCCTCCAGCCCTGAATATTACCCCTGACCCCCAGCCCTGAATATTACCCCTGACGCCCCAGCCCCGAATATTACCCCAGACCCCCAGCCCCGAATATTAACCTGACCCCAGACCTGAATATTACCCCTGACCCCCCAGCCCTGAACATTACCCCTGACCCCCCAGCCCTGAACATTACACCTGACCACAAGCCCTGAATATTACCCCTGACCCCCGGCCCTGAACATTACCCCTTACACCAGCCCTGAACATTACCCCTGACCCCCAGCCCTGAACATTACCCCTGACCCCCAGCCCAGATTATTACCCCTGACCCCCAGCCCTGAATATTACCCCTGACCCCCCAGCCCTGAATATTACCCCTGACCCCCAGCCCTGAATATTACCCCTGACCCCAGTCCTGAATATTACCCCTGACCCCCAGCCCTGAGTATTAACCCTGACCACAGCCATGAATAATACAACTGACCCCCAGCCCTGAATATTACCCCTGATCCCCAGCCCTGAATATTAACCTGACCCCCCAGCCCACAATATTACCCAACCCCCAGCCCTAAATATTACCCCTGACCCCCAGCCCTTAACATTACCCCCGACTCCCCAGCCCTGAACATTACCCCTGACCCCAAGCCCTGAATATTACCCCTGACCCCCAGCCCTGAATATTACCTCCGACCCCCAGCCCTGAATATTACCCCTGATCCCCCAGCCCTGAATATTACCCCTGACCCCCTAGCCCTGAATATTACCCCTGACCCCTAGCCCTGAATATTACCCCTGACCCCCAGCCCTGAATATTACCCCTGACCCCCAGCCCTGAATATTACCCCTGACCCCAGCCCTGAATATTACCCGTGACCCCCCAGCCCTGAATATTACCCCTGACCCCCAGCCCTGAATATTACCCCTGACCCTCCAGCCCTGAATATTACCCCTGACCCCCCAGCCCTGAATATTACCCCTGATGCCCCAGCCCCGAATATTACCCCAGACCCCCCAGCCCTGAACATTACCCATGTCCCCCCAGCCCTGAATATGACCCCTTATGCCCCAGCCCCCAATATTACCCCAGACCCCCAGCCCTGAATATTACCCCTGACCCCCAGCCCTGAATATTACCCCTGACCCCCAGCCCTGAATATTACCCCTGACCCCCAGCCCTGAATATTACCCCTGACCCCCCAGCCCTGAATATTACCCCTGACCCCCAGCCCTGAATATTACCCCTGACCCCCAGCCCTGAATATTACCCCTGACTCCCAGCCCTGAATATTACCCCTGACCCCCAGCCCTGAATATTACCCCTGACCCCCAGCCCTGAATATTATCCCTGACCCCCAGCCCTGAATATTACCCCTGACTCCCAGCCCTGAATATTACCCCTGACCCCAGCCCTGAATATTACCCCTGACCCCAGCCCTGAATATTACCCCTCACCCCCAGCCCTGAAAATTACCCCTGACCCCAGCCCTGAATATTACCCCTGACCCCCAGCCCTGAATATTACCCATGACCCCCAGCCCTGAATATTACCCCTGACCCCCAGCCCTGAATATTACCCCTGACCCCCAGCCCTGAATATTACCCCTGACCCCCAGCCCTGAATATTACCCCTGACCCCCAGCCCTGAATATTACCCCTGACCCCCCAGCCCTGAACATTACCCCTGACCCCCAGCCCTGAAATTAACCCCACCCCTGAATATTACCCCCGACCCCCCCAGCCCTGAATATTACCCTGACCCCCCCAGCCCTGAATATTACCCCCGACCCCCCAGCCCTGAATTTTACCCCTGACCCCCAGCCCTGAATATTACCCCTGACCCCAGCCCTGAATATTACCCCTGACCCCCAGCCCAGAATATTACCCCAACCCCTCAGCCCTGAATATTACCCCTGACCCCCCAGCCCTGAACATTACCCCTGACCCCCAGCCCTGAATATTACCCCTGCCCCCAGCCCTGAATATTACTCCTGACCCCAGCCCTGAATATTACCCCTCACCCCCAGCCCTGAAAATTACCCCTGAACCCCAGCCCTGAATATAAACCCTGACCCCCAGTCCAGAATATTACCCCAACTCCCCAGCCCTGAATATTACCCCTGACCCCCAACCCTGAACATTACCCATGACCCCCAGCCCGGAAAATTACTGCTGATCCCCAGCCCTGAATATAACCCCTGACCCCCAGCCCTGAATTTTACCCCTGAACCCCAGCCCTAAATATTACTCCCAATCCCCCTAGCCCAGAATATTACCCCTGACCCCCAGCCGTGAATATTACCGCTGACCCCCAGCCCTGAATATTACCCCTGATCCCCAGCCCTGAATATTACCCCTGACCCCCAGCCCTGAATTTTACCCCTGACCCCAGCCCTGAATATTACCCCTGACCCCCAGCCCTGAATATTACCCCTGACCCCCCAGCCCTGAATATTACCCCGATCCCCCCAGCCCTGAACATTACCCCTGACCCCAGCCCTGAATATTACCCCTGACCCCAGCCCTGAATATTACCCCTGACCCCCCAGCCCTGAATATTACCCCTGACCCCCAGCCCAGAATATTACCCCTGACCCCCAGCCCTGAATATTACCCCTGACCCCCAGCCCTGAATATTACCCCTGACCCCCAGCCCTGAATATTAACCCTGACCCCCAGCCCTGAATATTACCCCTGACCCCCAGCCCTGAATATTACCCCTGATCCCCAGCCCTGAATATTAACCCTGACCCCCAGCCCTGAATATTACCCCTGACCCCCAGCCCTGAATATTACCCCTGACCCCCAGCCCTGAACATTACCCCTGACCCCCAGCCCTGAATATTACCCCTGACCCCCAGCCCTGAATATTACCCCTGACCCCCAGCCCTGAATATTACCCCTGACCCCCAGCCCTGAATATTACCCCTGACCCCCAGCCCTGAATATTACCCCTGATCCCCCAGCCCTGAATATTACCCCTGACCCCCAGCCCTGAATATTACCCCTGACCCCCAGCCCTGAATATTACTCCTGACCCCCCAGTGCTGAATATTACCCCTGACCCCCAGCCCTGAATATTACCCCTGACCCTCCAGCCCTGAATATTACCCCTGACCCCCAGCCCTGAATATTACCCCTGACGCCCCAGCCCTGAATATTACCCCTGACCCCAGCCCTGAATATTACCCCTGACCCCCAGCCCCGAATATTACCCCTGACCCCCAGCCCTGAACATTACCCCTGACCCCCCAGCCCTGAATATTACCCCTGACCCCCAGCCCTGAATATTACCCCTGACCCCCAGCCCTGAATATTACCCCTGACCCCAGCCCTGAATATTACCCCTGACCCCCAGCCCTGAATATTACCCCTGACCCCCCAGCCCTGAATATTACCCCTGACCCCCCAGCCCTGAATATTACCCCTGACCCCCAGCCCTGAATATTAACCCTGGCCCCAGCCCTGAATAGTACCCCTGACCCCCAGCCCTGAATATTACCCCTGATCCCCAGCCCTGAATATTAACCCTGACCCCCCAGCCCACAATATTACCCCAACCCCCAGCCCTAAATATTACCCCTGACCCCCAGCCCTGAACATTACCCCTGACTCCCCAGCCCTGAACATTACCCCTGACCCCCAGCCCTGAATATAACCCCTGACCCCTAGCCCTGAATATTACCCCGACCCCCCAGCCCTGAATATTACCCCCGATCCCCCAGCCCTGAATATTACCCCTGACCCCCAGCCCTGAATATTACCCCTGACCCCAGCCCTGAATATTACCCCTGACCCCCAGCCCTGAATATTACCCCTGACCCCCAGCCCTGAATATTACCCCTGTCCCCCTAGCCCTGAATATTACCCCTGACCCACAGCCCTGAATATTTCCCCCGATTCCCCCCAGCCCCGAATATTACCCCGATCCCCCAGCCCTGAATATTACCCTGATCCCCCAGCCCTGAATATTACCCCTGACCCCCAGCCCTGAATATTACCCCTGACCCCTCAGCCCTGAATATTACCCCTGACCGCCCCAGCCCTGAATATTACCCCTGACCCCCAGCCCTGAATATTACCCCTGACCCCCAGCCCTGAATATTACCCCTGACCCCCAGCCCTGAATATTACCCCTGATCCCCCAGCCCTGAATATTACCCCTGACCCCCCAGTGCTGAATATTACCCCTGACCCCCAGCCCTGAATATTACCCCTGACCCTCCAGCCCTGAATATTACCCCTGACCCCAGCCCTGAATATTACCCCTGACCCCCAGCCCTGAATATTACCCCTGACCCCCAGCCCTGAATATTACCCCTGACCCCCAGCCCTGAATATTACCCCTGACCCCCAGCCCTGAATATTACCCCTGACCCCCAGCCCTGAATATTACCCCTGACCCCCAGCCCTGAATATTACCCCTGACCCCCAGCCCTGAATATTACCCCTGACCCCCAGCCCTGAATATTACCCCTGACCCCCAGCCCTGAATATTACCCCTGACCCCCAGCCCTGAATATTATCCCCTGACCCCCAGCCCTGAATATTATCCCCGACCCCCAGCCCTGAATATTACCCCTGACCCCCAGCCCTGAATATTACCCCTGACCCCCAGCCTTGAATATTACCCCTCCCCAGCCCTAAATATTACCCCTGACCCCACAGCCCTGACATATTACCCCTGACCCCCAGCCCTGAATATTACCCCTGACCCCCCAGCCCTGAATATTACCCCTGACCCCCAGCCCTGAATATTACCCCTGACCCCCTAGCCCTGAATATTACCCCTGACCCCCTAGCCCTGAATATTACCCCTGACCCTCATCCCTGAATATTACCCCTGACCCCCAGCCCTGAATATTACCCCTGACCCACAGCCCTGAATATTACCCCTGACCCCCAGCCCTGAACATTACCCCTGACCCCCAGCCCTGAATATTACCCCTGATCCCTCCAGCCCTGAATATTACCCCTGAACCCAGCCCTGAATATTACCCCTGACCCCAGCCCTGAATATTACCCCTGACCCCCAGCCCTGAACATTACCCCTGACCCCCAGCCCTGAACATTACCCCTGACCCCCAGCCCTGAATATTACCCCTGACCCCCAGCCCTGAACATTACCCCTGACCCCCAAGCCCTGAATATTACCCCTGACCCCACAGCCCTGAATATTATCCCCATTCCCCCAGCCCTGAATATTACCCCTGACCCCCAGCCCTGAATATTACCCCCAACCCTGAATATTACCCTCGATCCCCCCAGCCCTGAATATTACCCCTGATCCCCTAGCCCTGAATATTACCCCTGACCCCAGCCCTGAATATTACCCCTGACCCCCATCCCAGAATATTACCCCTGACCCCCAGTCCTGAATATTACCGCTGACCCCCAGCCCTGAATATTACCCCTGACCCCCATCCCTGAATATTACCCCTGACCCCAGCCCAGAATATTATCCCTGACCCCCTAGCCCTGAATATTACCCCGACCCCCCAGCCCTGAATATTTCCCACGATCCCCCAGCCCTGAATATTACCCCTGACCCCCTGCCCTGAATATAACCCCTGACCCCCCAGCCCTGAATATTACCCCTGACCCCCAGCCCTGAAAATTACCCCTGACCCCCAGCCCTGAATATTACCCCTGACCCCCCAGCCCTGAATATTACCCCTGACCCCCAGCCCTGAATATTACCCCCGACCCCCAGCCCTGAATATTACCCCTGATCCCCCAGCCCTGAATATTACCCCTGACCCCCCAGCCCTGAATATTACCCCTGACCCCCAGCCCTGAATATTACCCCTGACCCCCAGCCCTGAATATTACCCCTGACCCCCAGCCCTGAATATTACCCCTGACCCCTCAGCCCTGAATATTATCCCTGACCGCCCCCAGCCCTGAATATTACCCCTGACCCCCAGCCCTGAATATTACCCCTGACCCCAGACCTAAATATTACCCCTGACCCCCAGACCTAAATATTACCCCCGATCCCCCTCAGCCCTGAATATTACCCCTGATCCCCCCAGCCCTGAATATTACCCCTGATGCTCCCCAGCCCCGAAAACTACCCTGATCCCCCAGCCCTGAATAATACCCCTGACCCCATCCCTGAATATTACCACCGATACCCCCAGCCCTGAATATTACCCCTGACCCCCAGCCCTGAATTTTACCCCTGACCCCCAACCCTGAATATTACCCCTGACCCCCAGCCCTGAATATTACCCCTGACCCCATCCCTGAATATTACCCCTGACCCCCAGCCCTGAATATTACCCCTGACCCCCAGCCCTGAATATTACCCCTGACCCCCAGCCCTGAATATTACCCTTGACCCCCATCCCTGAATATTACCCCTGACCCCCAGCCCTGAATATTATCCCCGACCCCCAGCCCTGAATATTATCCCCGACCCCCAGCCCTGAATATTATCCCCGACCCCCAGCCTTGAATATTACCCCCAGCCCTAAATAATACCCCTGACCCCACAGCCCTACATTTTACCCATGACCCCCAGCCCTGAATATTACCCCTGATCCCCCCAGCCCTGAATATTACCCCTGACCCCCCAGCCCTGAATATTACCCCTGACCCCCAGCCTTGAATATTACCCCTGACCCCCCCAGCCCTGAATATTACCCCTGACGCCCAGCCTTGAATATTACCCCTGACCCACAGCCCTGAATATTACCCCTGACCCCCAGCCCTGAACATTACCCCTGACCCCCCAGCCCTGGATATTACCCCGATCCCTCCAGCCCTGAATATTACCCCTGAACCCAGCCATGAATATTACCCCTGAACCCAGCCCTGAATATTACCCCTGACCCCCAGCCCTGAACATGACCCCTGACCCCCAGCCCTGAACATTACCCCTGACCCCCAGCCCTGAATATAATCCCTGACCCCCAAGCCTTGAACATTCCCCCTGACCCCCAAGCCCTGAATATTACCCCTGACCCCCACAGCCCTGAATATTATCCCCATTCCCCCAGCCCTGAATATTACCCCTGACCCCCAGCCCTGAATATTACCCCCAACCCTGAATATTACCCTCGATCCCCCCAGCCCTGAATATTACCCCTGATCCCCTAGCCCTGAATATTACCCCTGACCCCAGCCCTGAATATTACCCCTGACCCCCATCCCAGAATATTACCCCTGACCCCCAGTCCTGAATATTACCCCTGACCCCCAGTCCTGAATATTACCCCTGACCCCCAGCCCTGAATATTACCCCTGACCCCCCCATCCCTGAATATTACCCCTGACCCCAGCCCAGAATATTATCCCTAACCCCCCAGCCCTGAATATTACCCGACCCCCAGCCCTGAATATTACCCCAACCCCTCAGCCCTGAATATTACCCATGACCCCCCCAGCCCTGAATATTATCCCTGACCCCCAGCCCTGAATATTACCCCTGACCCCCAGCGCTGAATATTAGCCCAACCCCCAGCCCTGAATGTTACCCCTGACCCCCAGCCCTGAATATTACCCCTGACCCCCCCACCCTGAATATTACCCCTGACCCCATCCCTTAATATTACCCCCGATCCCCCAGCCCTGAATATTACCCCTGACCCCCCAGCTCTGAATATTACCCCTGACCCCCCAGCCCTGAATATTACCCCCGATCCCCAGCCCCAAAAGCTACCCTGGCACCACCAGCCCTGAAAATTACCTCCAACCCCCCCAGCCCTGAAAACTACCTCCGACCCCCCCAGCCCTGATAAGTATCTCCGACCCTCAGCCCTGAAAACTACCCCAAACCCCCAGCCCAGAAAACTACCCTGAACCCCACCGCCCAGAAAACTACCCCCGAACACCCCAGCAACTACCCCCGACCCCCCAGCCAAGAAAACTACCCCGACCACCTAGCCCAGAAATCTACATCTGACCCCCAGCCCAGAAAACTGCCCCTGACCCCTCAGCCCAGAAAGCTACCCCTGACCCCCAGCCCAGAAAACTACCCCAACTCCCAGCCCAAAAAACGACCCCGCCCCCTGCCCAGAAAACTACCACTGACACCCCCAGCCCAGAAAACTATCCCCAGCCCAGAAAACTACCCTGCCCAGACCCACTTACCTCACCGCGGCTCTCTTACTGGCAAGGTCTTCCTGCTTCTGTACCTGCTGCCTGCAGTAGCTAGACCGCGCACTGCCTTAACCACGCATATGCGTGGTTAAGGCGTATGTGTGGTTAAGGCAAGAGTAGTTTAGCTTGCGTAGTTGTAACATGCATGGTTAAGACAGCAGTCTTACAACTGTTTCCCTTTTCTACAAGATAAGAGGAGGGTCCTGCAGGGCCGGCCTTGCACATGGGCGAGATGGGCCCGGGGCGTCTGTATTCCGAGGGGCACAGCAGGCAGCTGCCTGATTTGATGCCGTGCAAACACCTCGCCCATCCCACTTGGTCTCAGTCGGATCCGTTAAAGACTTTGTAATCAGCCCTTAATGTACCTTAGCATAATAGTTAGCACTGCATGAGCCCCCTGTCCCCTCATCTTCCACACACCTCCTGCCGTCAAACCACAATGACTCTCCACCCCCAAAACATACACTACATTTTCTTGCGGCCCAGGGAGCTGTCCTGGTCAATCCATTTTAGGGCGGCCCCTGGGAATCCCCAGACATTTGTAAATGATGTCGCTGGTTTTGATAATGTCTGGACAGAAACTGGAAGATACTGAATGTCAACGAAGAGGGTGACAGATTACAGAAACCAAGGCTAGCATATAGGAGAACCCGTAATCTAAACAACAAGCTAGTACACACCAGGAGTAGAATAAAAACAACTCCAACTCAAGGGTCCATCACTGGCCTTTCACCCACAAAAGGCAACCACAGCGGTGGCACATGCCATGCATGTGACTCAGCCATCATTACACAATGCTGTGAATACAAAGACAGAAAAGTTCAATTGAAAGATATGACCAACTGTAAAAGCAAAAACATCGTATAGCTCATCATATACCCATGTGAGCTAGGCTCTGTGAGCGAGACGGCAGAGAGTTCAGAAACGGGTATAGTGAACATAAATTAGCAATACGAACTGTGAAGCTGAATGAACCCTTAGTTCAGCACAGCCAGAAGAAGAAGCACACGGATAAAGATCTGAGATGCTTATTTTAGAGAAAGTCGGGAACAAACTAGGACTATCAGTAGAAGAAACTCTCAAACAGAGAGAAACGTATTGGATTTTTTAATTGAATACAGTAAAAGGGGGGCTCAACGAGGAGATCGTACGGAAGGTCACTTCTGACCATCACCACATACCAGATGACACATGTTTTTCTGGGCTTTATTTATGTTAATACAATTTCCTTTATGTCCCGATATTATGCAGATCAAACTTTTATGTATGAATTCCCTACTTTGTCACGTGATAGATAAAGGAGCTACATTATAGCATTACAGCATACTTGTACGCCAAAATCGATTATTCTACGTCAATGCTCGATAAGTCACCCTAGTGGACAATGACAGTGAGAACACTTCGCCCCCTAGAAGACAGTATGTGTCCGATAATCACTTACTTTCGTCGCTATACTGGTGTTCTGTAGACTGAATTCCAATGAAAAATAGCCATCCTTCAGTGATTATCCTATGTAGTTAATTATTTCTGCTAATACATGGGGTGCATAAGATCAATACGAGCAGGCAAAACATACTCCAACATGGTGTTGATTATCACCACATTCCCATTATTTCAATCTCACCTTTTTTATTTATGAATATTAACTATCTAGAAATAGCGCTTAGTGAGTTTACAATATGAGTAATTCTCCACATAATATTAGGTAGATAATGTGTATGTAGAAGATAATATCCTCAATAGAAAAGACATCATGAGTAAAAACGCATTTCAAGATGGCGCCGCAATTGCCTTACATTTTCTAGCAGGGTATTACCGGAAATGACCGCTCTCGCGAGATTGTCCTGCTCGGGAATAGAGACACACTATTTAGCTTCCTTCTGCAACTCTGTCGTCCTTTAGACAAAGGAATTCGTAGCCACTTTGATGCTGGAACCCTGATAGAAACGTAAGCACGCGTTGGAACTTTTTGCTTGATTGCAGCGAACGCTGGGAGGATTAGGGACAACTCTGAGTTTAAAGCAGTACTGGCAATAGGAGTCTATGCTATAATGAGTTTAACTCGACCATACCAGTATAAGAGTGCAGAGACGCCCATGAGTGCGTCTAGCATGTAACGTATATGTGTGTGTAAGATCCATGGAGACAGCAAGAAGGATCACGCAAGGCAGGTTAAAGATGTAAGTTGAAGGTTTATTCCATAGAAAAAAGATCCCATCCAGGACCCAGCCAGTAGGTACAACAGACCTCTAAGTACATTTGAAATACAACATCCCATAGCCCTTCATATAACTAGGTTACCACCACAGAGAACACATTCTCAGGTTACCATGGCCCTGCAGCGAGGACAGCTCCAGATGCCACAGTGTGTCCCACATTAGAGGGGTTAGAATATACCAGAGCCATAGCAGGAAATCCCCCTTAAAGATAACTCTTTGATATGAGCGCTAGGAAGCCTATTGGCGTGCACTACGCTTTAACGATATGAACTTCGACCAAACAGACTGTACATTCGCGGAGACCGCTCCGGTGCATACTTTCAAAGTAAGGAGTGTCCCATGACAATATGGACGGGATAAAGCTGAAAGGCATAACCACTTATCTAAAACATCAGATAGAGTAAAGCTTCCCCTACATGTAAACAGCAGCCTATAGGTATCAAAGCCTAAGCTGCTATCCACTACTGACATGACAAGACAGCGTTCACGCAAGAGGTTTACCATCTGACTCAGGAACTACAACACGAGTAAAGAGCCTTCTAGTCAACAGGGAGCATAAAAGGAAATATTAGGTTCTGCATATCAGTTGAATTGGGCAATTAAGATAATCTATGCCATGTCTTAAGCGATATTACGATCAGTCTAATTGCATACTTTAAAAAAAAAACAGAGTAATCACTCATTTCTGATATTCTCCCATAAGAGTCCTTGCCCCTTATCTTATGTTGTCCATGTTCTTTTCATGCATTCATAGGTAAAAGTGATGCAAAGACCAATCTGAGTGCATCTCATATGGGTTTCTCTGTTATGCCGCCCCAGCATTGTATTACTAATCATCAATTGAGGATCTCAAGGAAAAATAAATTGTCTGGTATTAGACTTTTCAATGCACAGTTTTTAAGAATCAGTTTGAAAAGAAAACCTCTGTAGTTTTAATTGAAAGTCTGTTATGGAGTGTTTTCTTCTATGACCTACAGAGTGGTCCCAGCAGGAGCCAGCATCTTTAGCCTTGAAATCGCTGTTCTTATGTGCAATAGTGAGACTATTCCCTCAGACTTGGAAGAAGTTAAAACATGTGGTGAAGCTTGTACGTTTTATAGCTTTCTTAAGCCACACGTCTTTAGGGTCATAAGAGGATCTTTGGCTCTCATTAACTTGGACTTCGCCCCTGAGCAGGACTATGGATGTCAGGTCTATGCACAAGTATTTTACCCTAAACTATGTCACAAAGTCCTTTCTGGCACTTTTTTTTCTTGATAGCCCTTTTGGAGTGGCATTGGTGGTAGACATTTTCACTATTCACGGGAAGCAAATCTTAACTTTTTCGAACTTTCTATTTTTCTAACAAACCAAAGAGCACTATAAAAATAAAATAATTGATAAATACTATTAGTTGTGGGGCATTCCCAGATAGCATTGTGTTTTGCCATTTACAGATTCCCCTTCCACTATTCTTTATGTTTAAAACTGGTAGTCCTGAAGAAGGTGGCTTCAAAGTGATAATGTGCCACCGAAACAAAACGTTGATCTGGATGTCTGATTCACAAATGACAACACAGCCATGGAGACTGTTTTCGATCTGTCCTTACCGTGACTTTTTGGTGCATGTGAGCTGGTTGGTTATTGAATATGCATGGTGAGAGAATGGGAGTGCATGATGGTATGTTAGGTTAGTATGGAAGTGGGGTCACAATTTAGAGGATATGTGGTCATAATGAAATGATATAATTATTGTTTCTGATAAGATAAAGTATATGTTGATTTGTCACAACTGATGAAATTGTTGCAAATGAAAAATAATGTAAAAGTTTTTACTAACAAAACATGTTTATCTTTTATGTATTGTGAGAAGTTAGCCTGGTATATGCTGTTCACTAATTAAAGTGGACACCTTGCACCAGTACAAATTGACTCTTATGGTAGATAGGTTTAAGACAACCATTAAAGAAAGCTATCCTAGTGGTAGCTGTGGAGAGCAGCCTTCAGGCTAAGTCTTGAAGGAATGTAAAGCAGCTTGTTTTACCATATAATCTCTTGAATCACCAAATGAAAAGACACCACACAGGTATATATATCAAATATATATGTATTTATTAATAAACAACTCTCTACTAATCTCTTTATGAGATTAGAAGTCAGGAACATATGCACAAATCAACAGTTCTCAATAAATTAAGCACAATATGGCTGGGGCCCTAGGGGCGTACCAGACCATATACTAAGTAAGAGACTTAGGAACAACGACTTGCAGGGAGACAAGGCCTAGGGCCTTAAGAAGTGCTGGGGCCTCACGAAACCACCCAAGGCAGGTAAGTAAAGGACCCACGGGGGACGCGTGCAGTGTGGATACACAGGCGCGGATCGCCGTTGACTTCAATGGAGCAAGTCGCGGTTGGGCATAAAGAGTTTTAGGATACTTCGGGAGAACCTACAAGCAAGTCACTTACAGGGTAAGTAGTTCTAGGGCCCACACCCACAGGAGCACCATAGTGTTGGAGTTACCTCACCCAGGGAAGCCGGGTGCATAGGTGTCCTTTGGTGTTGGGTCGCGGCGTCGTTTTCAATGGCGAACAAAGAAGACTTGCTGCTTGCGGGAGTTGAAGAAGTGTCCGGGGGAATCAAAGCCTGGATTCAGAAGAAGGATGACCTGAAAGCAGAGGGGACAGTGTTCAAAGTCACTTGGCAGTGACTCTGGGCAAGGAAGATGGATGCCCACCGTCGTCGCAGGATTCAGGTCGATCACAGTTGCCTTGACTCTTCAGCCACGAGGTCCAGGAGGTGTCGACGATGACCAGGAGCTGGATTCAGCGTGTCCCACAATATCTGCAGCTTACTGTGGTGTCAGCAACTCGATCGGAGCCAACAAGCCTTGGTAACAGCAAGTCTCGTGGAAGGTGCAAAGAGACAATGGCGCAGACCATCAAGGTCTGAGGGACTCACCCAGCGAGGGTAAGTCAGGGCAGGCCTGGAGCAACCAGAGGAGCCCTTTGGTTTCTTGAAGAAGTCTTCTGGGGACCCACGGGCCGGCTGGCAAGGGATTGCAAAGATGCCTCATGAGGATTCGCTAACCAGGGACCCACGGTCACTCAGGACAGTGTAGACCTCCGATCTTCAGAGAGATTCCTGCTGGAGGCTGGGACCACACGTGGTCCAAAGCACAGTTTCTTAGAACGATGTAAAGGGTTGCACTCGACAATAGTACACGGTACCCAGGGGTCGCGGTTCCTCGTCACTCGTGGGTCCACTTGCCTCAGCTTCACTGGGGACTCACGATGGCCTTGGAGAAGTCAGGAAATCTACTTCTAGGGCTGCAGGGACTTCGGACTCCGGCAGGAGCAGCATAGTTTGTGACTGTTGTTTGTAAGTTTTGGTGCCTGCCAAGCAGGGGAGTCACTCCTTGACTCCAAGGGAGATTCTTCAGTCTTCCAAAGGTAGTGGAACGTCGAAGGGCCAGGATTCTTCTTTAGAGCGTCATCCAGGGATATCTAACTTACAAGTTCAAGGGTTCCCCATCTTATACTATAAAGAGGGGAGGGACTAGCTCTATGACCCCACCTATGGGAGGGTCAAGGGAGGGGGTGGCTACACCCACTTCCCTTTGTCCAGTTTCGCGCCAGAGCAGGGGCAGGTAGCCCCTGAGCCGGTTTGAACTGGCATATGCACAGAGGAGCCTTCTGCTCCCCCAGTGCAGGACTTCAAAGCACTCTAAGAGTGCACCCACCCAGCCCCAATACACTAAACCCTGTCTGGGAGGTGGTTACACCTCCCTGTGACAGGATGCCTATTGTTGGGCTTCCTCCACTGTGAGTTTCGGTCATCAGCAGGAGGGCAGCCCAGTGTCTGTGACTGGTGGCATCCATTTTGTGATACCAGGGCTCTTCAGGATTCTACTGCGTTTCCACAGCAGGTACATGTCTGATCCCTCTAGAAGGGTGGAATGCTACCCCCGCCGCCAGGACTGGCGGGGGGGTAGTATTCCAAGATGTTTGACACCAAACACGACATGTTTTGATGCAGCCATTCCAAAGTTAGCATTCTACCGCGAGGATATAATGCACTTAAGAGTATATGGTTTAACCGCATCCACAAACAGCACCAGAGAATGGACTCTGAGAACTGCAGAGGGCCCTGCTCAGGCAGAGGCACCCCCTCACATAGAAGCCAAGCACCCTGCCCTCAGGATTGATAGGGCCTGCCTTAGGGGTGACTGATAGGTTTATATGTGTGTGTAGGAGAGTTATAGGAAACCTATATCTCAGTGAGGAGTGCTAACACCACCTCACCCAGGCTGCAGTAGCAGGCCTGTGGTGTCAGATTTAGTCTGCTTCCCAGGGGTGGCATAATACATGCTTCAGCCCCTGGTAGGCCTGTGAAGTACCTATGCCCTTGGTACCTAATGTACCATATACTAGGGACTCATAAGGCACCACAGTATCCAATCACTAGTGCACCTAGAGTGCACTCCAAGTCATTTAGAGAGAACAGAGAGGCTGGGGCCCTGATTGGCAGGGACCCAGCCAGACTATAGCCAGAAACCAGTGTATACATCAGAAAAAAAGTAGGGGCAACATAAGAGGCAGATCCTACTCTCCTACACAACCCCCCCAAACGCAGGGACACTAAACTAACCTTGACCATTTGAGTCTTCGTGTTCAAAGTGGAAATACCTTGAGAGTCCATCTGCATTGGCATGTTGGGTCCCAGGTCTATGTTCCACTGTATAGTCCATCCCCTGTAGGGAAATGGACCACCTCAAAAGTTTTGGGTTTTCACCTTTCATCTGCTTAAGCCATAGGAGGGGCTTGTGGTCAGTCTGAACTATGAAGTGAGTGCCAAACAAGTATGGCCTCAGCTTCTTCAGGGCCCACACCACAGCAAAGGCCTCCCTCTCTATAGCTGACCAATGTTTCTCTCTAGGGCTCAGCCTTCTGCTAATAAAAGCTACTGGCTGGTCTTGACCTTCATCATTCAGTTGAGACAGTACAGCTCCCACACCCAGCTCAGAAGCATCTGTTTGGACAATGAACTTTTTGGTGTAGTCTGGACTCTGTAAGATGGGGGCAGTGCACATGGCCTGCTTTAGGTCTTCAAATGCCTTTTGATAGCTAGCTGTCCACTGAACCTTTTTTGGCATTTTCTTTGAGGTCAGATCATTCAAGGGGGTCATTATAGATCCATATCCCTTGACAAACCTCCTATAGTACCCAGTCAGGCCTAAGAAGGCTCTCACCTGTGTCTGGGTGGTTGGAGCAACCCATTCCATTATGGTTTGGATTTTGTTCTGTAAAGGCTGAACCTGGCCTCCACCTACAAGGTGGCCCAGGTACACAACCTGACTCTGCCCTATCTGGCACTTAGTGGCCTTGATAGTGAGGCCTGCTTTCTGCAGAGCCTCTAAAACATTTCTGAGGTGGACCAGGTGATCCTGCCAGGAGGAACTAAAGACAGCAATATCATCTAGATAAGCTGAGCAATAATTTTCCATCCCTGCCAGAACTTTATTCACCAACCTCTGAAAAGTGGCAGGTGCATTTTTCAATCCAAAGGGCATCACCACAAAGTGGTAGTGCCCACCAGGGGTCGAAAATGCTGTTTTGGCTTTTGCATCCTCAGATAATCTGATCTGCCAGTAGCCAGCTGTTAGGTCAAATGTACTTAGATACTTGGCTGAGGCCAAAGTATCAATCAGCTCATCTGCCCTTGGTATGGGATAGGCATCAGTCCTGGTGACTGCATTGAGGCCTCTGTAGTCTACACAAAACCTCATTTCTTTCTTACCACCCTGGGTATGAGGCTTGGGTACTAGGACTACTGGGCTAGCCCAAGGGCTAGCTGAAGGCTCAATTACACCTAACTCCAACATTTTCTGGACTTCAGTCCTGATACAGTCCCTGACATGGTCAGGTTGCCTGTAGATTTTACTCTTGACAGGCAGACTGTCTCCAGTAAGTAAGTAAGTAAGTCTGTTTTTATATAGCACAGCTACTCACCCTTACGGGTCTCAAGGCGCTGGGGGCCGTAGTGGAAATTAAGTGAGTGTGAGAAGTTGGCCTGGTATATGCTGTTCACTAATTAAAGTGGACACCTTGCACCAGGGCAAATCGACTCTTATGGTAGATAGGTTTAAGACAACCTTTTAAAGAAAGCTATCCTAGTGGTAGCTGTGGAGAGCAGCCTTCAGGCTAAGTCTCGGAGGAATGTAAAGCAGCTTGTTTTACCATATAATCTCTTGAATCACCAAATGAAAAGACACCACACAGGTATATATATCAAATATATATGTATTTATTTCTAAATAACTCTCTACTAATCTCTTTATGAGATTAGAAGACAAACATATGCACAAATCAACGTTTCACAATAAGTTAAGCACAAAATATGGCTGGGGCCCTAGGGGCGTACCAGACCATATACTAAGTAAGAGACTTAGGGACAACGACTTGCAGGGAGACAAGGCCTAGGGCCTTCAGAAGTGCTGGGGCCTCACGAAACCACCCAAGGCAGGTAAGTAAAGGACCCACGGGGGACGCGTGCAGTGTGGATACACATGCGCGGATCGCCGTTGCCTTCAATGGGGCAAGTCGCGGTTGGAAATAAAGAGTTTTAGGATACTTCGGGAGAACCTACAAGCAAGTCACTTACAGGGTAAGTAGTTCTAGGGCCCACACCCACAGGAGCACTGTAGTGCTGGAGTTACCTCACCCAGGGAAGCCGGGTGCATAGGTGTCCTTTGGTGTCGGGTCGCGGCGTCGTTTTCAATGGCGAACAAAGAAGACTTGCTGCTTGCGGGAGCTGAAGAAGTGTCCGGTGGAATCCAAGCCTGGATTCTGAAGAAGGATGACCTGAAAGCAGAGGGGACAGTGTTCAAAGTCACTTGGCAGTGACTCGGGGCAAGGAAGATGGATGCCCACCGTCGTCGGTCGATTCAGGTCGGTTGCGGGTGCCTTGACTCTTCAGCCACGAGGTCCAGGAGGCGTCGACGACGACCAGAAGCTGGATTCTGTGTGTCCCTCGATGTCTGCAGCTGACTGGTGTGTCGGCAACTCGATTGGAGCCAACAAGCCTTGGCAGCAGCAAGTCTCGGGAAGATGGAGAAAAGTCGATGGCGCAGACCAGCAAGGTCTGGGGAACTCACCCAGCGAAGGTAAGTCAGGGCAGGCCTGGAGCAACCAGGGGAGCTCTTTGGTTTCTTTAAGAAGTCTTCTGGGGACCCACGAGCCGGCTGGCAAGGGATCGCGAAGACACCTCGGGCGGAATCACTCAACAGGGGCCCACGGTCACTCGGGACGGTGTAGGCCTCTGATCTTCGGAGGGATTCCTGCTGGAGGTTGGGAACACACATGGTCCAAAGCACAGGTTCGTAGAACGTTGTGAAGGGGTTGCACTCGACAATAGTGCACGGTACCCAGGGGTCGCGGTTCCTCGTTACTCGTGGGGTCCACTTGCCTCAGCTTCGCTGGGGACTCACGATGGCCTGGGAGAGGTCAGGAAATCCACTTCTTGGGCTGCAGGGACTTCGGACTCCGGCGGGAGCGGCGTAGTTTGCGACCGTCGTTGTCGTTTTTGGTGCCTGCCAAGCAGGGAGTCACTCCTTGACTCCAAGGGAGATTCTTCTGTCTTCCAAAGGTAGTGGAACGTCGAAGGGCCAGGATTCTTCTGTAGAGCATCGTCCAGGGGTTATCTAACTGTGCAAGTTGCAAGGGTTCCCCATCTTATACTAAAAGAGGGGATGGACTAGCTCTATGACCCCACCTATGGGAGGGTCAAGGGAGGGGGTGGCTACACCCACTTCCCTTTGTCCAGTTTCGCGCCAGAGCAGGGGCAGGTAGCCCCTGAGCCGGTTTGAACTGGCATATGCACAGAGGAGCCTTCTGCTCCCCCAGTGCAGGACTTCAAAGCACTCTAAGAGTGCACCCACCCAGCCCCAATACACTAAACCCTGTCTGGGAGGTGGTTACACCTCCCTGTGACAGGATGCCTTTTGTTGGGCTTCCTCCACTGTGAGTTTCGGTCATCAGCAGGAGGGCAGCCCAGTGTCTGTGACTGGTGGCATCCATTTTGTGATGCCAGGGCTCTTCAGGATTCTACCGCGTTTCCACAGCAGGTACATGTCTTATCCCTCTAGAAGGGTGGAATGCTACCCCCACCGCCAGGATTGGCGGGGGGTAGTATTCCAAGATGTTTGACACCAAACACGACATGTTTTGATGCAGCCATTCCAAAGTTAGCATTTTACCGCGAGGATATAATGCACTTAAAAGTATATGGTTTAACCGCATCCACAAACAGCACCAGAGAATAGACTCTGAGAGCTGCAGAGGGGCCCTGCTCATGCAGAGGCACCCCCTCACATAGAAGCCAAGCACCCTGCCCTCAGGATTGATAGGGCCTGCCTTAGGGGTGACTGATAGGTTTATATGTGTGTGCAGGAGAGATATAGGAAACCTATATCTCAGTGAGGGGTGCTAGCACCACCTCACCCAGGCTGCAGTAGCAGGCCTGTGGTGTCAGATTTAGTCTGCTTCCCAGGGGTGGCATAATACATGCTGCAGCCCCTGGTAGGCCTGTGAAGTACCTATGCCCTTGGCACCTAATGTACCATATACTAGGGACTCATAAGGCACCACAGTATCCAATCACTAGTGCACCTAGAGTGCACTCAAAGTCGTTTAGAGAGAACAGAGAGGCTGGGGCCCTGATTGGCAGGGACCCAGCCAGACTATAGTCAGAAACCAGTGCTAACATCAGAAAAAAGTGGGGGCAACATAAGAGGCAGATCCTACTCTCCTACACAACCCCCCAAACGCAGGGACACTAAACTAACCTTGACCAGTTGAGTCTTCGTGTTCAAAGTGGAAATACCTTGAGAGTCCATCTGCATTGGCATGTTGGGTCCCAGGCCTATGTTCCACTGTATAGTCCATCCCCTGTAGAGAAATGGACCACCTCAAAAGTTTTGGGTTTTCACCTTTCATCTGCTTTAGCCATAGGAGGGGCTTGTGGTCAGTCTGAACTATGAAGTGAGTGCCAAACAAGTATGGCCTCAGCTTCTTCAGGGCCCAAACCACAGCAAAGGCCTCCCTCTCTATAGCTGACCAACGTTTCTCTCTAGGGGTCAGCCTTCTGCTAATAAAAGCTACTGGCTGGTCTTGACCTTCATCATTCAGTTGAGACAGTACAGCTCCCACACCCAGCTCAGAAGCATCTGTTTGGACAATGAACTTTTTGGTGTAGTCTGGACTCTGTAAGATGGGGGCAGTGCACATGGCCTGCTTTAGGTCTTCAAATGCCTTTTGACAGCTAGCTGTCCACTGAACATTTTTTGGCATTTTCTTAGAGGTAAGATCATTCAAGGGGTCACTATAGATCCATATCCCTTGACAAACCTCCTATAGTACCCAGTCAGGCCTAAGAAGGCTCTCACCTGTGTCTGGGTGGTTGGAGCAACCCATTCCATTATGGTTTGGATTTTGCTCTGTAAAGGCTGAACCTGGCCTCCACCTACAAGGTGGCCCAGGTACACAACCTGACTCTGCCCTATCTGGCACTTGGTGGCCTTGATAGTGAGGCCTGCTTTCTGCAGAGCCTCCAAAACATTCCTGAGGTGGACCAGGTGATCCTGCCAGGAGGAACTAAAGACAGCAATATCATCTAGATAAGCTGAGCAATAAGTTTCCATCCCTGTCAGAACTTTATTCACCAACCTCTGAAAAGTGGCAGGTGCATTTTTCAATCCAAAGGGCATCACCACAAAGTGGTAGTGCCCACCAGGGGTCGAAAATGCTGTTTTGGCTTTTGCATCATCAGCTAATCTGATTTGCCAGTGGCCAGCTGTTAGGTCAAATGTGCTTAGATACTTGGCTGAGGCCAAAGTGTCAATCAGCTCATCTGCCCTTGGTATGGGATAGGCATCAGTCCTAGTGACTGCATTGAGGCCTCTGTAGTCTACACAAAACCTCATTTCTTTCTTACCACCCTGGGTATGAGGCTTGGGTACCAGGACTACTGGGCTAGCCCAAGGGCTATCTGAAGGCTCAATCACGCCTAACTCCAACATTTTCTGGACTTCAGTCCTGATACAGTCCCTGACATGGTCAGGTTGCCTGTAGATTTTATTCTTGACAGGCAGATTGTCTCCAGTGTCCACCTCATGGGTGCACCAGGAAGTCTGACTAGGGGTCAGGCTAAACATATGTCTAAACTGTTGCAGAACTTGTCTGCACTCAGTTTGCTGATGGTCAGTGAGGCTGCTTGCCAAAGCAACACCATCTACTGACCCATCATCAGGGTTCTGAGAGAGCAGGTCAGGGAGAGGGTCACTCTCCTCCTCCTGGTCCTCATCAGTTGCCATGAGCAAGCCCATGTCAGCCCTGTCAACATATGGCTTTAATCTGTTGACATGGAGCACCCTCAGGGGGCTCCTGGGAGTTCCAAGATTCACCAGATAGGTGACTTCTCCCTTCTGTTCAACTATTGTATGGGGGCCACTCCACTTGTCCTGGAGGGCTGCTGGGGCCACAGGCTCCAACACCCACACTTTCTGTCCTGGCTGGTATACAGTCAGCACAGCCTTTGGTCATGCCAAGCTTTTTGTAATTCTTGGCTGGCCTCCAGGTTTTTGGTTGCCTTTTTCATGTACTCTGCCATCCGGGAGCGGAGACCAAGTACATAGTCCATCACATCTTGTTTGGGGGCTTGAGAGGTAACTCCCAGCCCTCTTTTACCAAACATAGTGGACCTCTCACAGGATGCCCAAACAGAAGCTCAAATGGGCTGTAGCCAACCCCTTCTGTGGAACCTCTCTGTATGCAAACAAAAGGCAAGGAAGAAGAAGGTCCCATTTCCGCCTAAGCTTCTCTGGGAGTCCCTTAATCATTCCTTTCAAGGTTTTGTTGAAGCGTTCAACTAAACCATTGCATTGTGGGTGATAGGGAGTGGTGAACTTATAAGTTACACCACACTCCTTCCACATTGCTTTCAGATATCCTGACATGAAGTTGGTACCTCTGTCAGAAATGACCTCCTTTGGGAAACCCACTCTGGAGAAAACTCCAATGAGGGCTCTTGCCACCACAGGGGCTGTGGTGGTCCTCAGAGGAATTGCCTCTGGGTACCTGGTGGCATGATCCACTACCACCAGGATAAATCTGTGCCCAGATGCAGTCTGAGGGTCAAGGGGACCAACAATGTCAATCCCTACCCTTTCAAAGGGTACCCCCACCACAGGTAGTGGTATCAGGGGGCCTTTGTTGTGCCACCTGCCTTACCACTGGCTTGGCAAGTGACACAGGAGCGACAAAACTCCTTTGTGTCCTCTGACATATGTGGCCAATGAAAATGTGGAACAAGCCTGTCCCAGGTCTTGTTTTGGCCCAAGTGTCCTGCTAGAGGGATATTGTGAGAAGTTGGCCTGGCATATGCTGTCCACTAATTATAGTGGGCACCTTGTAACAGTCCAAACAACCCTTATTGGAGTTAGGTTAAAGACAACCTTTAAAGAAAGCTAT
This sequence comes from Calotriton arnoldi, assembly GCA_963921515.1. Classification (NCBI taxonomy): domain Eukaryota; kingdom Metazoa; phylum Chordata; class Amphibia; order Caudata; family Salamandridae; genus Calotriton; species Calotriton arnoldi. Next base: position 6,606 of record CAWUFW010026052.1, on the reverse strand, counting down.
CCTAGTGGTAGCTGTGGAGAGCAGCCTTCAGGCTAAGTCTTGAAGGAATGTAAAGCAGCTTGTTTTACCAGTCTATAATCTCTTGAGTGACCAAATGAAAGAGCACCACACCAGGTATATATTCAAAATATATGTATTTATTGCTAAACACACCCCTCTAGTCTCTTTATGAGGCTAGAGTTCGAAGTACACAAGTTATAAGTTATTTAAACACAGTAATAGCACAAATACACGTTTGGGCCCTAGGGGCGTACTCAAACCATATACCAATAAAGTGGTATGCGAACCACGACTGAACTAGACACTAGGCCTAGAGCCTCTAGAAGTGCTTGGACCACAAGGAACCACCCAAGGTAGTGACACAGGGGACCCACGGGGGACGCGTGCAGTGTAAATACACAACCGCGATACGCCGTTAACTTCTATGGAGAAAGTCGGGATCGGGAAATTAGAGAAAAGGGACACTTAAAGAAGGACTAGGACAAAACCCTTTGAGATCTAGGACTTTGAAGAGTCTCTACCCACTGGAGCACCGGAGTACTCGTGTTACCTCACCCAGGGAAGCCGGGTGCATAGGTGCCTTTCGGGGTCGGGTTTCGTCGTCGATTCGTATGGCGATCTGCTGCAAAGTGCTGCTGGCGACCAGGAGAAAAGTGTCCGGGTGGATCCAAGAGTGGATCGGAGTTCTGAAGAACCTGAAAGCAGAGGGGACAGAGTCTGGGTCACTAGCCAGTGACCAGGAAGGCGATGGACAGATGCCCACCGATGTCGAGTGCTTCAGGTGCGTTGACGGTCGTCTTGACTCTTCAGCCACGAGGTCCAGGAGGTGTTGTCGGCGACCAGGAGCAGGATTCGGGCTGGTACACGATGGCTGTCGAGTGCAGAGGTGTCGGCGACCAGATTGGACCCAACAAGCCTTGGCAACGGCAAGTCTCGATGCAGAGGAAGATCGTCGATGGTGCAGACCAGCAAGGTCTGGGGAACTCACCCAGCGAGGGTAAGTGAGGGCAGGCCTGGAGCAACCAGGATGCCAAGTAAGAAAAGGATTGGCCTTCGTTAAGGGCTACTAGCCAACGGGCTAGCGACCGCGAAGGAGCCTCGTGACGCCGCACGTGGAGCTGGCTTACAGGACACTCGTGGAGTGGAGGCCAGTGATCTTCGGTGCAGGTAGTGCTGGAGGTTAGGGCTACTCGGAGCCCAAAGCACAACTTCGGGGGAGACCCAGAAGAGGATGCACTTGCAAATGTGCTCGGTGTCCAGGGGTCACGGTCTCAAGTCACCCACGATAGCCACGGGCCTCAGCTTTGCTGGGGACTCAGGGTAGCCTCAGGGAAGTCTGAAAATCCACCTCTGGTGATGCGATGACTTCGGCGTCCGACGGGAGCTTCAGAAATGCAAACCGGACAGATGCTTCTTTGGTGCCTGCCAAGCAGGGGAGTCACTCCTTGACCCCAAGGGAGATTCTTCTGTCCTCTAATCGTGAGTAGAGCGTCGAAGGTCCAGGATTCTGTTGCAGAGTTTCGTCCAGGTATAATCTAAAGTCCTAAGGACGGGGTTCCTACCTTTATTCTAAAAATAGGGGTTGGACTACTCTGTGGCCCCACCTATGGGTGGGTCAGGGCAGAGGGGTGGCTACACCCCTTTCCCTTTGTCCAGTTCGCGCTAAAGCAGGGGCTGCAAGCCCCTGATCCGGTTTGAACTGGGGTATGCACGGGGACACCAAATGTGCCCCCAGTGCAGGACTTCAAAGCACCCGAAAGTGCTCCCGCCCAGCCCCAATACACATTATCCTGTCTGGGGAGGTGGTCACACCTCCCTGGGACAGGAAACCTATTGTCCAGGCCTCCCCTGCCGGAGTTTCGTCCAGCAGCAGGAGGCCAGACTCGTGTCTGTGGCAGCAGCATCCATTTTGTGATGCCAGGGCTCTGGAAAGAAGTTACCGGACTAGTCAGAGTTAACATGTCTTTCCCTCTAGAAGGGTGGAATGCTACCCCCGCCGCCAGGATTGGCGGGGGGTAGTATTCCAAGATGTTTGACACCAAACACGACATGTTTAGGTGCAGCCATTCCATAGTTAGCATTTTACCGCGAGGATATAATGCGTTTAAGAGTATATGGTCAGGCTGCACTACAAACAGCATCAGAGATGGTCTCCGAACGCTGCAGAGGGGCCCTGCTCGTGCAGGGGCACCCTCTCACATAGGAACCATGCACTCTGCCTTTAGGATTGATAAGGCCTGCCTTAGGAGTGACTTATAGGTTTATATGTGTGTATGCATTTAGTGATATAGGTAACCTATACCACAGTAAGGGGTGCATGCACCACCTTACCCAGGCTGCAGTAGCAGACCTGTGGTGTCAGTTTGGATGGCCTTCCAGGGGTGGCATAATACATGCTGCAGCCCCTGGCAGGCCTCTGAGGTACCCATGCCCTTGGTACATAGTATACCATATACTAGGGACTTATAAGGGCACTCCAGAATCCAATCAGATATGTGCCTAAGGCACATGGAAACCATTTTAAAGAGAAAGCAGATAGACTGGGGCCCTGAATAGCAGGGTCCCAGTCCAACTAAGTCATAAACCAGCAAAACACCATACAAAAAGTGGGGGCAACCATATAGTAAGATTCCACCTTCCTACAGATATCATGTGCTAAGGTCAAGAGTAACCCCCTAAACTTCTGAGGTATTACCAACCTCCTGGTGGCTCCAGGGGCTGGGTCTCTACCCTCAGAATATAGGAGTCCCTCATCCCAATAAACTTTATGGGACCCACTAGCACTCCCAGCAGCCTCAGCAGCAGCCTGCTGTCTGAGGGGTTCAAGAGAGGGGCAGCACTGTTGCTCCTTGCTCAGATCTTCCCTGGAAGGGCCCCCTGCCCCTAATAACTCAACCTGGTCAGGTTCAAGTCCCTCTGGGGCAGTTCCTTCTTCAGGTTCTGCTTCACCTCCCTCTGGAAGTGAATCCTTGATCTGAGACAGAGGGGAAGGCACTGCCTTAACCCTACTGCTCCTCCTCTTGGGAAGCATCTGGTCCATTGTTCCAGGATCCAGAGCTGGTTCAGTGTCATGCATTTTTGCTTGTGACCTGGTCACAGCAAATACCTCTGCAGGGATGCCCAACATCTCAGCATGAGTCCATAACTCTACTTCAGACCAGGCTGAAGTCTCTAGATCATTGCCCAATAGACATTCTACAGGGAGGTCTGCACTGACTACAACCTTCTTGGGGCCAGTTACCCCTCCCCAGGAGAAATTCACAACTGCCAGACTATGGTTGGTCTGGACATTGCTTGCATTGGTCACCTGGTACATTTCACCCAGGATGATCTGTCCAGGGTCCACTAGGTCCTCTGCCACCATGGTGACACTAGCACCTGTGTCCCTAAATGCCAAAGCCTGTTTGCCATTTATCAAAGGCTGCTGTTTGTACTTGCCCAGATTACTGGGGCTTACTAGGAGGGACATATCAATGTTTCCCTCACAAATCAGCATTGCCTGAGTGGTTACTCTGACTAGGTCAGAATCCACTTCAGAACCCAGGGTCAACCCTACTACACCCTTATTCTGAGTACCACCTCCACCAGTAGCTGAGCTAGGGGGCACAGTTGCCTTAGGGGCAGGAGTGGTGGTGGTTTGGTCTTTGGACTTGGTACAATCAGAAGTCCAGTGCCCTTTCTGTTTACAGAATTTGCACCAGGGCTTCTTTTGGCCTTTTCCTTGTTGGACTGTGACTCCCCACCAGATGCAGATTTTTGGGGCCCTTGTGAAGACTTCTGGTCTTTTGACTTATCCCCACCTTTCTCAGAGCCTTTAGGATCTTGCTTCTTAGTGTCACCCCCTGGTTCTGGGTTTTCTGCCTCACCCTGGTTCTGACCCATTTGTCTGCCTTCTTTCCCAATTCTTGGGGAGAGGTCAGATCAGAGTCCACCAGGTACTGATGCAACAACTGGTTCTGGCAATTATTTAGGATCTGTTCTCTCATCATCAGATTATACAATCCCTTGAAATCAGTAACCCTACTGCCAACCAGCCAACCCTCCAGAGCCTTGGTTGCACAATCAACAAAGTCAGTCCAGTCCTGAGTCTGTGCCTTCTGGGTATCTCTGAACTTCAACCTGTACTGCTCAGTGGTTAAGCCAAACCCATCTATCAGTGCACTCTTCAGGACTTCATAATCATCAGCATCCTCTTCTCTAACAGTGAGGAGCTTGTCTCTACCTTTATCTGAAAAGGAGAGCCACAAGATTGCTGCCCACTGCTTTTGGGGGACCTGCTGTACTCTACAGGCCCTCTCCATAGCAGTTATCCACTTGTGGATATTATCCCCACTCTGGTAGGGAGGAACAACCTTGCTCAGGTTCCTATGGTCAGGGACATATTCTCTGCCTCTAGGGACACTGTTGCTGCCACCAGGGAGTTCTAAACCCTCCCTTCTGGAAGCTCTCTGGATCTCCAGGGCTTCTCTATCCAGTGCCAACTGCTTGGTTCTGAGGGCCACCTTGGCTTCCTCATACTGGAGCAGTTTGCACCTTCTCTCAGAGGAGGTCTCTCTTAAGTTAAAGTATAGAGCTCCTCTCCTGGACAAATTCTCTGTCAGAGTGATAAGAGTGCTCAGATTCCCTGGAAGGGGATCTGTGCCTCTCATCCATTCTGCCAGTTCTCTTAGGGAGAATTCCTTTGTCCTGTTCAGGCTCCTTGAAGCCTGGCCCTTCAACCACAGAGTCTAGGTCATTCGGATTGTCCTCTTCTGACCCAGTTACTATGATTGACCCACCCACTGATTCAGACCCCTTAGCTCCTAGAGCCAACCTAAGGTCATCTGCTGTCAGCAGATCTATCAGGTGGAGTGTTGAGGGACTCTGTCCTAGCTTCAGGTGTCTTTCAACACACATGGCTCTCAAGTCAGAGAAAGCCATGTCCTTATACTGAGGCTGAGTGGATCCACTGGGTCCACCTTTTAAGGACATTCTAGTGTTGTGCAGTGTTGTACTACCTACACTAGTTTGTGGCCTACTGATCCTAGCTTGAGCTGTGGAAAGGGTGTGCTATCCCTTGGCACACAGCTCTAAGTTCAGTAGAACTTATTGATACTAAGCTTGACTTTATATGTACCTTGAGTACCTATAATGGTTTTCAGTTAGTAATTCAAATAGAGATTTTCTGGTAAAACAATGGCAAGCTGGAATCCCACACGCTGCCCACCAATGTGAGAAGTTGGCCTGGTATATGCTGTTCACTAATTAAAGTGGACACCTTGCACCAGGGCAAATCGACTCTTATGGTAGATAGGTTTAAGACAACCTTTAAAGAAAGCTATCCTAGTGGTAGCTGTGGAGAGCAGCCTTTAGGCTAAGTCTCGGAGGAATGTAAAGCAGCTTGTTTTACCATATAATCTCTTGAATCACCAAATGAAAAGACACCACACAGGTATATATATCAAATATATATGTATTTATTTCTAAATAACTCTCTACTAATCTCTTTATGAGATTAGAAGACAAACATATGCATAAATCAACGTTTCACAATAAGTTAAGCACAAAATATGGCTGGGGCCCTAGGGGCGTACCAGACCATATACTAAGTAAGAGACTTAGGGACAACGACTTGCAGGGAGACAAGGCCTAGGGCCTTCAGAAGTGCTGGGGCCTCACGAAACCACCCAAGGCAGGTAAGTAAAGGACCCACGGGGGACGCGTGCAGTGTGGATACACAGGCGCGGATCGCCGTTGCCTTCAATGGGGCAAGTCGCGGTTGGAAATAAAGAGTTTTAGGATACTTCGGGAGAACCTACAAGCAAGTCACTTACAGGGTAAGTAGTTCTAGGGCCCACACCCACAGGAGCACCGTAGTGCTGGAGTTACCTCACCCAGGGAAGCCGGGTGCATAGGTGTCCTTTGGTGTCGGGTCACGGCGTCGTTTTCAATGGCGAACAAAGAAGACTTGCTGCTTGCGGGAGCTGAAGAAGTGTCCGGTGGAATCCAAGCCTGGATTCTGAAGAAGGATGACCTGAAAGCAGAGGGGACAGTGTTCAAAGTCACTTGGCAGTGACTCGGGGCAAGGAAGATGGATGCCCACCGTCGTCGGTCGATTCAGGTCGGTTGCGGGTGCCTTGACTCTTCAGCCACGAGGTCCAGGAGGCGTCGACGATGACCAGGAGCTGGATTCTGTGTGTCCCTCGATGTCTGCAGCTGACTGCGGTGTCGGCAACTCGATTGGAGCCAACAAGCCTTGGCAGCAGCAAGTCTTGGGGAGATGGAGAAAAGTCGATGGCGCAGACCAGCAAGGTCTGGGGAACTCACCCAGCGAGGGTAAGTCAGGGCAGGCCTGGAGCAACCAGGGAGCCCTTTGGTTTCTTTAAGAAGTCTTCTGGGGACCCACGAGCCGGCTGGCAAGGGATCGCGAAGACACCTCGGGCGGAATCACTCAACAGGGGCCCACGGTCACTCGGGACGGTGTAGGCCTCTGATCTTCGGAGGGATTCCTGCTGGAGGTTGGGACCACACGTGGTACAAAGCACAGGTTCGTAGAACGTTGTAGAAGGGGTTGCACTCGACAATAGTGCACGGTACCCAGGGGTCGCGGTTCCTCGTTACTCGTGG
>CAWUFW010026051.1:0-37380 GCA_963921515.1 Calotriton arnoldi | reverse complement strand
GCCCCTAAACCCAATCCCTGCCAGCCTTTCCATGGTGGCAGCGCTGCCATGGAAAGGCCTCTTCCAGGACACATCATAATATGGCGGACGGTGCCTGCTAGGCACCGCCACCATATTAGTGGCCCTTTTCCGTCCACCAGGCAATCAGTGCGATTGCCTCCGGCAGAAAAGCGGCAGACAGACTTTGCGTCCGCCGCGATACCCACCGCCATCCTAATTTGGTGGTGGGTAAAATGCTCAGTGATGGCGGAAGGACCGCCACCGCCGGCCCAGTGGTGGCGGTCCTTCCGCCATCATAATGAGCCCCTTGGTTCTAACTATAACTACCTACTGGCGACCACCAGAAGGTAATATGTATATATGCACACATCATATATTTATATATATATTCACTGAAAAAACCATAAGGTTTTAGGGACAGTTATAGTTAGTTGGACATTGCACTCGTACAAAACCCGTGAAATTCCCCCGTTATAGTTAGTTCAGGTAACTATAACTCGCGCCCCCGCAATGCACTGCTGATGACGTCACATATTACATCACTCATGACATGGTCAGTGACATCACTGATGACATCTCAAATGACATCACTGATGACATCATCCAGTGACTGTGTGTTTCTGTAAAGTTTAAATATGTTTAATATATATAGGGAAAGGCGTATTGAAGAATGAGTGGGTGTAGAAGCGCCTGAATGGATGATTTAGTAGGTGCGGGACTGAGTCTATAAGTGAGTGATTAAACGTATCTTACTGGATGCATGGGTGAGTGACTAAACTGTGTGAATGCCTGTATCCGTCTGTCTGTTGTTGTGTAAGCAGCTGCATGGGTTTCTGACTAGCTAAATGAGTGTCTATATGGGTTATGGATTGGTTCTCTGAGTATCTGTATGGGTGCCTCAGTGTTTGTGTGGGTGGGGTGTGTGTGACTGTGCATAGATGTGTGAGTGGGTGATTCACTGGGTGCATGGTTTCAAGAGTGCGTCTGTGATGGACTGTATGGGTGGGTGAGTGTGTGTATGAGTGTGTTAGTGATTGAATGTATATCGAAGTGGTACATGTGTGAGTAACTACATATGTGAAAGGCAGTATATATGTGTGTTGGAGTATATAAATGGCTATAAGTGAGAGTGTGTGATTGTGAGAGTGGCTATATGGATGAGTGTGTGCTTGCATCAGTGATTGCATAGGAACGTAAGAATGTGCTAGTATTTTTATGAGTAAGTGAGCTGGTGTGTATAACTGTATAGGTGAGTAAATTGGAGTGTGATTAATTATTTGCATGACTGACTAGGTGTGTGAGTACCTCTATGGATGAGTTGCGTTGTGTGAGTGTTTATATAGGTGTATGAGTGCATATGATAGTCCTGTACTGAGTGACTGTAAGTATGAGTGACTGTACGGGTGAGTGAGTAGATGTGTGTGTGTAGACCTAAGAATCAGTGAGTGGGTATGTACTTATTGGTATTGGAGTGTGTATGGTTTTGAGAATGGCAGTCTGTAATTTAGAGTGGGTGTATCAAAACTTATATTTGGGTGTGAGAAGATGCATTAAATTCTCACATGGATGATGTCATCAGTGATGTCATTTGAGATGTCATCAGTGATGTCATCAGTGATGTCACTGACCATGTCATGAGTGATGTAATATGTGACGTCATCAGCAGTGCATTGCGGGGCGCGAGTTATAGTTACCTGAACTAACTATAACGGGGGAATTTCACGGGTTTTGTACGAGTGCAATGTCCAACTAACTATAACTGTCCCTGAAACCTTATGGTTTTTTCAGTGAATTTCTAAGGTTTTTTAAATGCTAATTTCTAACTATAACGTGCCTGAAACCTATGGTTTTTTCAGTGAATTTCAAAGGTTTTTTAAATGCTAATTCCTAACTATAACGTGTCTGAAACCTATGGTTTTTTCAGTGAATTTCAAAGGTTTTTTAAATGCTAATTCCTAACTATAACGTGTCTGAAACCTATGGTTTTTTCAGTGAATTTCAAAGGTTTTGTAAATGACAATTTTTAAATGTATTAATTGTTATATTTATTTTTTTGATACTGATTTACAACATTTTTTTAAACTATTTATATTTAGATATTTTATTTTTTAAATTACATTGTAATTACATTATACATTACATTACAAAATATACTTTCTCAGAATGAATTACTTTAGTTTAAATACTTTGCAAATAGGGAATAGACTTTTAAGTACAGTAGTTACAGTTGTTGCAATGGGCAACACAATTTCAAAAACAATGCAACATTGAGCTCAATGTGAATTTCTAGTTAAATGCAATTAGTTACTTTATGGATTACTTTTCTAACCACAGGACTGGATCCTAGATTCAGTCCTGGGACATCTCCTGTAAACAGTTGAGTAAAAGCGTTTTGGTTACAGTAGTGATTTTTAAGGAATATTATTGTATTTTAAAAGTTGACACTTAGAAACTTTTTCATATAGAATCACCAATGTTATCCTAATGGAGGAAATTCACTTAGCAGGTAAGTAGTGTTATCGTTACTTTTTCTTACTCAGAGGTGGATCCTGGAACCAGCACTGGTGCATCTCCTGTAAACAGTTGAAAGAATGCGTTTAAGTCACACAGGCGATTTTTAAGGAATATTTGTAGTTTGTGAAAATCGACACTTTGAAACTTTTCTGCTGAAAACCAGACAATGGATTCCTATGGAAGGAAATATAAGTTACTGGTAAGTACGGTTAGAATTACTTTTCAGGGTCAGTGCTGGGCTAAAAGATGCAGCACTGGGTTCTCTCCTGATAACAGGTGAGTAAATTGGAATTCGTACTTCGGTTGATTTTAGAGGAATATTATAAAGTTCCAAAACTCCACACTTAGAAGAATTTCCAAGTGAAACCAGTCAATGTTAGCCTATGGAAGGAAATTCAAGGTACTGGTAAGTACGGTTAAAATTACTTTTCAGGACCAGTACTGGGCTGAAGGATGCAGCACTGAGGTCTCTCCTGATAACAGGTGAGTAAATCGGAATTCCTATTTCGGCTGATTTTAGAGGAATATTTGTATGTTTCAAAAATCAACACTTAGAAACATTTTCAGCAAAAAGCAGGCAATGATATCCTATGGAAGGAAATTCAAGTTACTGGTAAGTACGGTTAAAATTACTTTTCAGGATCAGTACTGGGCTGAAAGATGCAGCACTGAGGTCTCTCCTGATAACAGGTGAGTAAATCGGAATTCGTATTTCGGGTGATTTTAGAGGAATATTATAAAGTTCCAAAACTCCACACTTAGAAGAATTTCCAAGTGAAACCAGTCAATGATATCCTATGGAAGGAAATTCAAGTTACTGGTAAGTACGGTTAAAATTACTTTTCAGGATCAGTACTGGGCTGAAAGATGCAGCACTGAGGTCTCTCCTGATAACAGGTGAGTAAATCGGAATTCGTAGTTCGGCTGATTTTAGAGGAATATTTGTATGTTTCAAAAATCGACACAGAAGAATTTCTAAGTGAAACCAGTCAATGTTAGCCTATGGAAGGAAATTCAATTTACTGGTAAGTACGGTTAAAATTACTTTTCAGGACCAGTACTGGGCTGAAAGATGCAGCACTGAGGTCTCTCCTGATAACAGGTGAGTAAATCGGAATTCGTATTTCGGCTGATTTTAGAGGAATATTTGCACAATGGTGAAGGGAGGGGCGGGGCCTGAGGTGACATCTGTGCAAACGCGCCCCGTGGCGCGTTTTAAGTTGGGGGATTAAGTCCCCTTGAATCATGAGGGTCCCTGGGGCCAACTAGCCCTCCAGGAACCTCCAGTATGCGCCAGGGGCTGCGTTGCAGAGACTGTACAGAGGCCACACCCCTTTTACACCTCTCTGCAACGCAGCTCTGTGGCGCTTTCTGGACGTACCTGTTGGGCTAGTTGGCCCCCAGGGACCCTCAGGATTGAAGGGGATTTAATTCCTCATCTTAAAACGCGCCTTAGAGGCCCCCCACATTAAATCTAAACCCCCCCACCATGCCCCCGGGACTTGGCCCACCCGGGGGCAAATTAACAACAAGCGCGGGAGACCGCGCTTCGATATTTTTTTTCTCGGCGGGATTCGCGCACCCTGAGCGCATCCCGCTGATTTTTTTTTAAAAAAAAGGCTTTTTTCTGCCCAGGGGGTCCTTGTGGGACCCCCTGAGCAGACCTAGGGGGTCAGGGTGTTTCTACCCTGCCCCCTTTGTGCGTTTTGCGCACTTGTTTCCTCTGGGGTTTTTTTCTAATCGGCAGGATCCGCGCACCCTGAGCGCATCCTGCCGATTTAAAAAAAAAATGCTTTTTCTGCCCAGGGGTCCTTGTGGGACCCCCTGAGCAGACCTAGGGGTCAGGGTGTTTCTACCCTGCCCCCTTTGTGCATTTTGCGCACTTGTTTTTGTGCCTCGGTTCTACCGAGGGACAAAATGGCTGCCAACACTTCCTGGTTTGGAGTGTCGACAGCCAGCTGACAGCCAATTAGCATGCAGCTCGTGATCGGGACGGTGCGCGCAGGGTGCGCTGAGGGTACGCGGACCCTACTCGGCCATAGATATATATGTGACTTTACTTGTGAATTTCTCAGGAACTACTGAACGGATTTACACCATTTAAGCCAAAGGCACCAGTCTGAACCAAGGGCTACCTCTTTGCCAAATTTGGTGTAATTCCGTTCAGCAGTTTGGGCTGTAGCTGCGACTAAAGGTTCCTATGGAAAAATGAATGGGGAAAACGCGTTTTGGGACCCCCCTTTTTTCTCGGCCCCCGCTTGACGAATCAACCCGAGACTTTCAGGGTAGGAGCGGAGCGGAGCGCCCCAACAAGTTGGAAACTTTCGCGAAGATTCGTCAACCGGCGCCAACGTTATTTCAAATAGAATGTCGCGGATTTCCTATGGATAATAGGTCCTAACTATAACTATCTACTGGCGACCGCCAGTAGATAATATAGATATATATATATCACACACATCATATAGAGAGTCCCTCTCTACATATACAGAGAGATCTCTTTTTTAAATATGTGTGGCATCTCTGGGGGCCGTGCTGGATCGCACACACCGTAGAAGTACTCTCCTCGCATTTGGAGACAGAGAAACCAGAGTGACGATACCTTTACAATTGGAGTGTGAAAATATATATATGAGGAGGAAGACTACTACTTCTTTATGGCTGGCTTATGAGGATTTGTTTGAGAACTGATAAAGTTTTACAACAGCAGCACTTTTCAGAGAGACATCTTAAGAACAACCCTGATGAAGTCAGAGGTTCTTGTACCTAATGACGAAACACGTGTCAGCTACGTGATTGCCCAAAGTGACTAGTGAATTTATTGGAATAATCGAATTTCATGTGAAGAAGAAAGAATAAAAAGACAAAGAAACATTACTGTATTTATGTACTGACATCATTGGACATTGGGTTGCTCAGGGATCTTATTTATCTATTCAAATTGGGGATTTCGTCCCCATCAGAGTTGAGGGTGTATGTGGCCACTCTTTCCCCTTGGAAGCACCAGAGGATTGTTTGAGATTCACATGGGAATACTTACAGGTTTGCACAATCAATAACCTTGCCACTGGGACCTTTTTGCAAACAAATAAAATTGTTTCTAGCTCAAACAGATCAAAAATTACAAAAAATATGGCGATTTGGGTCCGTGTGCACCAGAATACTTTTTGGAAACATCGACTGGTCCTCTTTCAGTTGTTTATTGCTGTATTTGAGTGTTAAATTAATACTAATAAGTTGAACTCTTTTCCCAGACACTTTTACCAAGTGAGAAAATGTCAAAATAATGAATGAATACTATCACATAACGTGCAGTAATATGCTGCATAATATGCCGTTTCTTGCCACATAATGTAGTCATGAATGCATAATTTGGTCGTCCACTGCTGCATAATTCAAGTAGTTGTGGATATCTCTCTCTCTCTCTCTCTCTCTCTCTCTATATATATATATATATATATATAGGTATAGTTACCACCCAGTTTCCATAGGAAGAGCATTTTTTGTTTTGCTAATTACTTTAGCGCAACTTGACCAATCTTTGCAAAATTTTCAAAATATATACATTATTCAGATCAGCTTCTGTGTTGAAAGTTTCAGGGAGATCTGTGAAGAAGGGGCCAAGAAAAAGGGGGTTCCAAAAAGCGTTTTCCCGATGTTGAATCCCATAGGAGTTTCGAACATGACTACAGCACAAACTGCTGGGTGGAATTTCACTAAATTTGGCATAAAGGTAGGTATTGTTCTGCAGATCTCGCTTTTTGTGATGCAGTGTAGATCCATTCAGTAGTTTCTGAGATATAACAGTTAAAAAAATTAGATATATAGGAACCCAGATCCTTCGTGGATCCATTGTGGATCGATCCGCAGATCCACGCGCCAAAGTAAAGATCTGTTTGGCTGGAAGCAGCTTCACAGAAATACTGCGGCCGCCATTTTCTTTTATCGGGAAACGGTTCCCATGGCTCAAATTTGGGCTGTAATGTTTATAAAGGGTCTGGGTAGAGACTTCCTGACTACATGGGGAGATATAAGTAGGCCGTAAGCATAAGTTGTTAAGTTAAAATACATGCATATATATTTTTGGGACGGTTTGCAAGATCCGCTGATCTACCCACAGGGCTCAGCGGAGCCCTCCTGTGTAAATTTGTGGCAGGATCTGCGATTCTCAGAAACCATAGAAATAAAAGAAGATATGACCACACACCCACTCACACAGACAGAGAAACACTCTCACAATCACAGTTACACCCAAACACTCTCACACCCATTTTTAAAGTCACAGACACTCTATCACCCACTGTGACACCCAGGTACACTCTGTCACACCCGTACTTACACCGAGACAGACACTCTCTCATCCACTCTCACACCCAGACACACACTCTCACACACAGTTTCACACCTATAGAGACTGTCTTACAGCCAGTCACATCCAGGCGCACACTTATGGTTTCTTGGCCTGAAATGTGGGGGAAAGGAAATTATGGGGTCAGGGTGCAGGTCCTCTGACCCACAGTGTATCAATTACATGTGGGTAAAGAGTGAGTAATGGGCAGTAAACACCCACACATTTTTTGGGGGCGTTCTCCAACATCCGTGGATCTACCCATTGGGCTGAGCACGGCCCCCGGTATAAATTTACGGGCGGGTCTGCAGATCTGGGCAAGCATCAAAAAATATATATAAATATAGTCACATACCTACTCAAATAGGCAACCAAATACTCTCACAGTGACTCTCAAACCGAGAGAAACACTCTCATACCCATTCTCACAGCTAGCCAGACAAACACACTCACACCCATTGTGACACGCAGTGAACCCTCTTACGCCCAGTGTCACATGCAGACAGATACTCTCACACACATACCCATCCAGACACTGTCACACCCATTTAGGAACCCATACATACACTGTCACACCCATTTACATACCCTAGAGACACTGTTACACCCATTTATAAACCTATACAGAGACTCTTACAGGCACACTTACATGTATAGACATACTGTGACACCCACTTACATTCCCATGCAGACACTGTCAATCAATCAGGTAATCTTTATAGAGTGTGGCTTTTCAACCATGAGGGTATCCAGGCATGTGCTGCAGGTCTAATTTGAGGAGCCAAGTCTTAAATAGTGGAGGCTGCCGTCTACATAAAGTTGTAGTGTGGCCGCAGATGTAGAGGGGGGAAATAAAATATATATATATAAAAAAGGACTTACCTGTTGCTCCCTTCCATTAGTCTCCGACTCCCGCCTGCCTTACTGCTTCTCTCATCGACCGGGAGGGGATGGGCCCTCAGGGCACAGGCTCCACACCCAATCCAGACGCTGCTCTCACATGAGAGCAGTGCCAGGATTGGGCTGAGCGGCCTCGTATGCCGCTCAGATGGTGCATTGTAGTGTATGCTAACCCTGCTGTATAACTTGAAGAAACATAAGTGGGCATGGGTGCTTGGCCAGCTTAATATGCCCGGCCAAAAACACATGCGCACTTATAAGTGCACTGTACTCCTCCCTGACATGCCTGGCCCCGCCCCACACGTATTGCATATGGTCAGGTGTAACATGCAGTTAATGTTCAACAGCATAAAGAAAATGATAATAACATTGTTTTATTCTCATTTTTTTTATCATCTGCTGGCACGGGCTGTGGGGCGACGCTCCTCCGCCATTACGGAGGGGCCGCCCCTGGCAGCCAGTAGTCCCTTCATTTTGGGGCAACACTGAGTGTGGGATTGATGTTAAACATCACATCAGGAAAACTTGGTCAAAGTGGGGAACATCTCTCGTCTATGTGACATTTCTTACCTGTCCAAAGCCCAACCTTGGGCATGAAGCAACCTATATGTGTGTATATATGACTTATTTATCCAGTACATTTTTATTTTTAAATGATGGATTTTGTTACAGTAAATTCCCTGCGTCCTTAAAATATCTCTGCGGGGTTCTACCTCCCATTTCCTGACAGTTGTCTATATTAATACAGCTGCGAACTTGTGAGAAGAGTTGTTTGCGCTCTGCTTTTAAAATACATCTGGCACTGACTTGTTTATTAAATGTATTTTTATTTTTAAATGATGGATTTTGTTACACTAAATTTCCCTGCACAGCAGATAGGACAGCAGTTTTGGTTTTTACATCGGTGCATCCTGTTTCTTGCAAAAATCTATTACATATATGCATTTCCATGACATTGGTTAATGAAGTTAAAAAATATAACATATTCCAAAAATGTAAACTATGAAAAAATAAACCGAACGTGAACACAGTTTGAAACTTACCATGGTGCTCTGAGACCTTTCCAAATGCAATTAAAAGTTCATAGCTGATAATTGCCCAGTGGACTCTCTCACACCCATGCAATGGCAGGTCCCATCACTGCCTGAACAGGCCTCAGGGGACTTTCCTGTTGCCTTTAAAAGACTCTGCATCTAGATTCAGACAAGACACCAGAGTGAGCACAGGACCAGCGGATGTGCACTATGGATAAGTAAAGGCATAAAACATTGTTTTGTTGTTCAAACATTTGCTGCTAAAACTGTAAATGTTATTCCTTGTGTAGGCTGTAAATCTATAGGGGATAGTCACAGATGTTCATATTTAGAGCCCTGTTCAAATACCTAGACACAGTATTTTGTTTTATTTTGACACTGAGGTAGTTTGACTGACCAATATGGATGAATACAAACCTGAGCAATTGATGAGATAATTACCAGATGTGATGTGTTTTAGGGCAAGATTGCACTGGTTAAAAAGGAATATGGAAAATTTTCACGACAGCAAAAATAAAATACTCTGATAATCAAATAATTGTTGGATAAAATTGCAAGACAGTAGAATTTGGAAATGTGTGAATAAATGTGGTGTTACTAAAGCAGAGGAATGTTGCAGACATCTATGTGTGTAGAGATTGAGAACAAAGTCCACAAGGTTTGATTGCCACTCACTGTGCCATTACTCAAAGAAGGTGGTGCCACTACCCCGAGTAACTGTGGTGTGGCTGCAGCCCACGACGCTGAAGACTTTAACAAGACCTCCACGAGTGGTCATTTGGCCACCACCTGATTCCCCAGCTCCAGACTGGTTTCTGCACCTCACGTGCATTTAACAATACTGTCTCGATTGTGATGCTAAGTCACAACTATACAAACATTAGACGTGTGACCCTCTTCACTCGGTGCATTGGTTTCAAGGCAGCATTTGGTGGGGTTGGTAGTAACCCCCCCCCATAGGAACAAAGATAACTACTGGGGAGTTCAGCCAATGGTGTTGGGAGTCATAGTGCCTTTTACTGAAAATACTTCGGCTCAGGTCAGATTGGGACCGGGTTCTGCCACTTCATCAAAGATCTCCACTAACCGGGAACTGAAGTGGGGGTGTACTATATCCCTGCACCTCCGTACCCCACTACTATTCGTTCCATACACTGATGACTTCGGCACTCACTGAAGTTGTGCTATGTTATTTGGATTTGTAAAGCGCTGCTCATCACCCGAAGGGTATCCAGGCGCTGGAGCAGGTGTGTTGGTCGTCTGCCGGGTGTTAGTTGAAGAGCCAGGTCTTCAGCTTCTTGTGGATTTACAGAAGCGGGGAGGAGGCCCTCATGTGTAGAGGGAGGTCGTTCCACGTTTTGGGTGTGAGGTAGGAGAAGGCTAGGCCTCCTGCTCTGCTTCTGCCTATGCAGAACAGCAAGAGCAAAGTCCAGCAGCAACTTGTCCTCTGTAATCGAGAGTAGGCAAATTGAGCAGCAATTCTGAAAAAACACCGACTTTCATCTGTGAGATTCCTGTTATTGCCAGGGTGAGAGATCACACATTGTTGGTCCCTCCAGATCCATGACAGGGACATCCATGGACAATCACCCCCATCTTTGAGACAAATGAGGCCTGCTGCTGACACTGTTGTGTTTAGCAATGGTTGTTTGCACCATGGTCAAAGTCAGTGATGTTACTTTGAACACCCCGAGCCTGGACAGGTTCTCTCTTTTCATTGTGGTTCTTGACTATTAGACCATTTAAAGAAAACGAATTGTTATCAGTTCTGCATGGCCTGCTACATTTCTCTCTTGTACTAAAGTGAGGAATTAATCTGTTGTGCTTTATATTCTGTGAATTTAATATTATTTTACCACAGAACGCAGTGTAACTACTTTGTCCTGGTTGTAGCATGAATTGTTAATTGTTTCGCCCATTAAAGGAGACAATTGATTTTAAATATTCAAAAGAATGCATAGAGCACAGCGTACATTGAGTGAAGTTGTGATAGTTACTGACAGGTCTGTTTGTAAGTAAGCATGTGATACTCCGATGTGTAGTCACAAAGCGCCCAAGGTCACACACAAAGCGCCCAAGGTCACTCACAATGTGCCCAAGGTCACTCACAATGTGCCCAAGGTCACTCACAAAGCGCCCACAGGTCACTCACAATGTGCCCAAGGTCACTCACAAAGCGCCCAAGGAAACTCACAATGTGCCCAAGGTGACTCACAAAGCACCCACAGGCCACACACAAAGCGCCCACAGGCCACACACAAAGCACCCAAGGTCACTCACAAAGCGCCCACAGGCAACACACAAAGCACCGAAGGTCACTCACAAAGAGTCCAGGGTCACTCGCAAAGCGCCCACGGTCACTCACAAAGCACCCAAGGTCACTCTCAAAGCATTCATACGTGTCCTCGATAACACCTGTGGCTTGCAGCAAGTTGCAGGGACCTCTCATGTTTGCCTCGAGAGTGACAGTGACCACTGCAGCTCGCGGCGCATTTTCTACACTACATGGTCGGTTTGTTCCCTCGTAAAGCCCGGTATGCTGCACAAGGGGGGGGGGAGGGGTGCTTTCATACGTTGGCCCAGTATGTGCACTTAAATGAAACAACGTGGTGCAGTTGTAAAACTGTATGGGTGCAGCTGGAAGAAGGAAGAAAAATGCACGTACACCAAGTACATGAGTGACAGTGACGGTTCCATTTATAAGGTGCTGAACTGTAAATATTAGCAGCAGGTCTGTGTCTCATCCGTTTCACAGACGCACTTACAGAAATGACTGACTTGTGAGCAGAGGGTGCACTTCACAATTAACACTGGTGAAAGCTCTTTACACGAGAACTCCCTGCACCTTGTCTGCTTTAGAAAGATGCAATAAATGAGGGTCTGTGCTGGGTCTGGTGGCTTGGTGGACTAATGCGTCCACTGCAGGGGCCTGTGTGCGACCTCATCCCGGAGGGTCCACTCAGCCCTTCATCCGTCTGAGGTCGAAAACATGAGTACAATTGGGTTGGGTAACAATAAACATCTGTTATTCAGCGCCAAGATAACCTTGGGTGAAGATGCGCTTTAAAAATACACATGGTATGTTATAAATTAGATGAGGGTGAAATGTCCGTGATGTCTAAACTCATAGCAAAGGCTTAGTTCAAATTTAAATTAATTCTTTTTGCCACGGACGCCCTTTACACCTTCATCGTCGAGCGGGTGCACTTTGTATCGTCCTTGTGAATATTCGTGCAGTCTTCCTGGCCCTTCCTCACAACTGAGATCATTTCCAGTGCAGGTAATGGATTAAAAGCTGGTATTTGTGTTTGCTGGAGGGGGTGGAGGGGTAGAGGGGGCGGAAGGGAGCAGGGGGTTCGGTGGCGGAGAGGTTCAAGTCTTATTAAAATGCTGGAGCTTTTCTGTTCCATTGGATTGCTGGCCCTGTTTTTACTTTTAAGCACAAATCTTGCACTTCTCACACTGTCATCTGTGGCACTTAGGGATGTCAAAACCAGACCGTGGTAACACGATTGCAGTCAGAGACCCTGCACTGTGGGACGTCACGACCAGAGTGTGTTCAAGGACCGTAGTGACATGATTGTAGTTCAAAGACACTGCACTGTGGGATGTCACAACCAGATCTTAACACCATCCTTGTAATTTAGAGACCTTGCATTATGGGGTTTCACAGGGAGCTTGTGTGCAAGGGTTGTACCACCATCTAGTGAGTCAGAGACCCTGCACTTTAGGATTTCACGGGAGGTTGTGTGCAAGGGTTGTACCACCATCTAGTGAGTCAGAGACCCTGCACTTTAGGATTTCACAGGGAGGTTGTGTGCAAGGGTTGTACCACCATCTAGTGTGTCAGAGACCCTGCACTTTAGGATTTCACAGGGAGGTTGTGTGCAAGGGTTGTACCACCATCTAGTGAGTCAGAGACCCTGCACTCTGAGGTGTCACAACTAGTAGGCGTGCAAGCATCGTAGCACCATTCTTAAGAGACAGCTATAATGCAGTTTGGGATTTCATGGTATTCTTGTGAGAGGCCGAGCACTCCGGAATTTCAAAGTGAGTGTGTGCCCTGAACTTCAGGGAAATGGTGCTACAGGATTTCACACTGAATATGTGTGCACAGATCATAGCACTATTCTTGTATGTCGGACAAGCTGCACTATTGGATTTCACAGGGAGTTTTGTGCAAGGATCAAAGCACCATTCTTGTATGTCAGAGACGTTGCACTATTGGATTTCACAAGGAGTCTGCGTGCAAGGATCATAGCACCATTCTTGTATGTCAGAGACTTGCACTATTGGATTTCACAAGGAGTCTGTGTGCAAGGATCATAGCACCATTCTTGTATGTCAGAGACTTGCACTATTGGATTTCACAGGGAGTCTGTGTGCAAGATTCATAGCACCATTCTTGTATGTCGGACAAGCTGCGCTATTGGATTTCACAGGGAGTTTTGTGCAAGGATCAAAGCACCATTCTTTTATGTCAGAGAGTTGCACTATTGGATTTCACAGGGAGTTTTGTGCAAGGATCAAAGCACCATTCTTGTATGTCAGAGACTTGCACTATTGGATTTCACAGGGAGTCTGTGTGCAAGGTTCATAGAACCATTGTTGTATGTCAGAGACTTGCACTATTGGATTTCACAAGGAGTCTGTGTGCAAGGATCATAGCACTATTCCTGTATGTCAGGGACTTGCACTATTGGATTTCACAGGGAGTCTGTGTGCAAGGATCATAGCACCATTCTTGTATGTCGGACAAGCTGCACTATTGGATTTCACAGGGAGTTTTGTGCAAGAATCATAGCACCATTGTTGTATGTCAGAGACTTGCACTATTGGATTTCACAAGGAGTCTGTGTGCAAGGAACATAGCACCATTCTTGTCTGTTGGACAAGCTGCACTATTGGATTTCACAAGGAGTCTGTGTGCAAGGATCATAGCACTATTCCTGTATGTCAGAGACTTGCACTATTGGATTTCACAAGGAGTCTGTGTGCAAGGTTCATAGCACCATTCTTTGCCTTTCCTGCACACTCCATTTTTGGATGCTCTATATAAATACGTTTTCCAACCTGCGGACACAAATTCTACGATGTGTCCAGCCGGGTCAAGTTCGTTTGTGAATTTTCCCAAATAATCCCAGGCTGCGGGTCTTCATCTTAAATAACGGAGTCTGTAGTGTGGTCCAGGCGCCTGTCCTGATGTCTGACCATCACTTTGTAAAGCTCTAACGAGCATGAGACGTTGTGAGACAAGCTATGAATATATTTATATTGTTGCATGTGGTCAGGTACTCTACTGTTTCTTTCCACCACAACAAAGCTGTTTTAACATCTAAATACTCACAACTGAAGATGTAACACCAGCCGAAGAGGGATTTGTACAACTCATCAGGATCTGGGATGATGTCCGTGATCGGTAAGTTGTCTGTGGAGAAGTTTTCCTCATGGATAATTGAGGGAAGGTTTAGTTGACTCACGTCTGGCGGGTTAGCCTCCATACACTTGGGTCTCAGTGGAATACAACTGTGCATGGAAAGCGCTGTCATTCCATTCTTGCTTACCTCTGAAAAGTAATGTAATATTCCCAGAAAAGGCTTCAAATGTCGTCTGCTTGTGCAGTTGTCCCATTGTGTATCCTTTCTCCATGGCGGCCCCAGTCTCTGCTACACCAAGAACCTGCGATTGACCTTTCCTCAAAAGAGAGTCAACAGTCACTAGTTTTGTTTTTACTTTCAGCTCAGATCTGATATAAAGGACCGATTAGCTTCCCTTCAAGTCTGTGCTGGAGAACAGGGAAATACAGCCTCACAAGAGGTAAGACTTACATTTAATCAGGCCAGAGTATCCATTAATGTCTTTAAAATCCCTGTACATGATGTGCAGGCGTCGTGTGGGGTACACTTTGATGTTCACATATGGATGCAGCTGTATGACATCTACGTAGTGTATTTTCCCACTATCGTTCGCAGTCTTGCAAAAGTGTATAACAATACTACACCACAATAAGGCATCAGAGCTCAGGAGACTCAGACAATCCCCTGCTCTTATTTAAGCTGTGGATTTCCTCATTTGAGAGCACCATGTCCAACCACTTGTGCTCCCACACAGACCTCACAATGATACTGCAGCACAATGGGCCTCTCACAGCATCTGTTGGTACAGATGCTGAATGTGGTACCCATCAGGACATTAATCATGTGGGGGCAGATTTACAAGGCCCTTGCGCCACTTTTGCGTCACTTTTCCCATGTTAAAAATGACGCAAAAGTGACGCAAGCGCCTTGTGAATAAGCCCCGTAGTGTTTGTAGCATTGTAGAGAACCATGAAAGAAAGTGCTATATTCCAAGGCGGTGGGCACAGAGTTAACTCCGGGATATCCTTCTAGGATTGCGGCCCCACCCTTCTAGGATTGCGGCCCCACCCTTCTAGGATTGCCGCCCCACCCTTCTAGGATTGCCGCCCCACCCTTCTAGGATTGCGGCCCCACCCTTCTAGGATTGCGGCCCCACCCTTCTAGGATTGTGGCCCCACCCTTCTAGGATTGCCGCAACCCACCTGGTATTCACCACCCGACAAAGCATGCTGAATTAAAATATTTTCCTTTTTAGAGATCTCCATTAACTATTGAATGGAGGATGTGGAATAGTGTTTCTATTTACTGTTTTACAAATTAGATGCCACCAATCCTGTGCTTCCAGGCTGCATAAGCATGTGCTTGTAGGTAGTCAAACAGGTTGAAGCCAAGGTCATACATTGAAGGGGGTCTATGCTTTCAATTACGCATGAAAATCAAAAGTTATCTCACTCTTTTCTGTGTACCATTAAACAAAAACTCCTCGTCCTCCTCAAACCTCATAAAGTCAATGGTGTCGTTTTTAGCAAACCAAAGGCCCTCGATAATTTAGACTTGTCAAGGTCTTAAGTGGTAAAAAACAATTAAGAAATAACAATGATACCCTGATAAACAAAAGGCTTTTCGCAATTTACTCAATTAGAGAAACATTAGAGAAACAATTCATCTTGTATGCAAAGGAATCCCCCTCGAGCAACAGCAGCAGGTTTGAGCCTTTGGGATGAGTTCTACAGGCGTCTTTTCAAGAGCTTTTCACATTTTTGCAGTATGGAGAAGAAGTCTGAATATTTAGAGTTATGAGTCAACATTGCACAGCCCTTGAATTTGGTTGTAAGAAGGTGTTAAGGAAATTATTTATGCAGTAAGTTCCTGGAAACTCAAGGTTTTAATCAGAAGTTAGATGATGGGTAAAGATGTAGTTGGGATTGTGCACAACGTTTTCTTGAGTACATTCTATATCAAGTATGATATAGTTTTCAGTTTTGTTCTCAGGCCGGTCATGTAACAATTATTTACTTTTTATACATAAAAATGCATTTTACAACACAGAATTGTATCCCTTTGCAATCGTGATCAGCGCTGAACGCATGCAAGCAGTCTGTTTTGGGCAGACACTGCATCAGTTTTGTAAGTGACAGAATATATTACTTATTTGGTTGTTAATAAGTACCTGGCTAACTAATAAAAAAACAGTAAAACACTAAGGTGTCGATTCCGATCTCGGTCGGAAGGCCTCCGAATCGGATTCGGCTTTACCGGATCCGAGTCGGAGGCTTTGTTTCCGACCGAGTCGTACAGAGGTCCCGGACGCCCAAGTACGATGCGAATGAACGCGAAATCGCTGACCGAATCGTTTCCGGGTCCGAACCGCTCCGTATGACTCGTTCGCACTCGATTCGTACCGCGCAATGGAGACGTTTTACGACCGAGCCAGTACGATGCACGATCCGGACAGCCGGATCGAGTCGGAGCCTCCAACACGCAAACGCTCTGGGAAGCGGACTTTGGGGGTCCGTGCTGGACCCCCTTCACCTGTAGCCTTACGAGTCGGACACAGGGGGGACCCAAGGGTCCCCCTATACATGCATGTATGGTGCGGATGGCACCAACGCATACCCACTACAGGGGGCACCCTTTTGCGCAATGTACCCATTCAGTCAATGGGAGCCCATGTACGCGTCGTATGACCGGCTCCCATTGACTTCAATGGGAGTCCGACCGAACCGAGTCCGTCAGCATGCGGCTGCATCGTACTCGCTCGCTTGGAGCCAAGGGGCACAAATCGGTTGGAAATCGCTCCGGGAACGTGTCGGACGGAACGGTTTCCGACCAGGATCGGAATCGGCCCCTAAGTAGTAGAAATATGCAGCCACTGTATTTACAGAATAATATAGAAGATATTGTGTAGGTGAAAATTGTTTAATTCTTTCATTTGGTAATTGCAACTCAAGAAATAATGTTTGTGCTCAAAGAGGTGATCACATGGTACAGAAGTGATTTGCAGTGAATATACAGTCAAAAACAGCTGATTCAGGGTTCAAATAATTGTTTTAGGATGGGACAAACAGAAATGAAGAGATCCTGCTATGAAGCTAGGGATGGCCCTAAAATCTGGCTGTATGGGTGTCACAGTGTTTCAAGTTTATTGTTAGTTAGAAGGTCATTATTAGGACAGCAGGGATGTGAGCCCAAGAAAAAATAGTAGGAAGTCACTGGAATAACCACAATATCAATATTGACTTCTGACAAAGATTAAAAAATGCAATACAGGAATGTAATAATTGGATTCAGTAAACTGATTGAAGGTGAATTACATGTGTAGTGCAATTACTTACAATGAGTCCACTATGAACCTCTGTTACTTGTTATTTGTTGCCATTGCCTTGGATTCTTAGTGGGTGAAATTTAAATTAAGCTGGCATAATTTGAATAGTTTTGTGAATTTTATCTTAAACTTGTTACTTAAAATTCCCGAAATCATGCCAAATTGCATAAATATGCACCATTCACTGCAAAATGTTACTGTAAGCATGCAGAAATAATATGCAGGGCCATAACGCAAGTGGATGTTGCCTGAGTGTTTTACGAGTTATTTTTTCGTTGTGTCACACGCGGATGCATTTTTCCCTAAATTATAGCACTGACTGAATTGCATATTGTCTAATTGCTCATAATTTTCTATAATTTTACTGAAATTTTGCATAATTATGTTAAAGCAAATTACGCAAACTTTACACATCCCTAGTTCCTAGGTGGCATAATGGGCAACCCGGTGTCCTATAAAATGACAGCATAGATTATATCATGCACATTTCACTTTGTGGTCAGGGTCTAAGACATCCCCGTCCGTTTGAGACATTTTACAGTGCATTTCACATTGATGTAGATATGGTTAAATTGGGAACACACATATTTCACCTCTAAAAAGCTTTTACGTTTATTATGCCGCAAAAAATGGTTGTTATGGTTTAGGACGTAAAATTTCTTCCTGAACTGCTGTGACACAGAACTTTAATGGGTATATCAAAGTAATAGTCAATCAATCCCAATTCCCCAAACCCTACCAGCTTGTCGGGTAGTATTCAAGATCAACTTGGAGTTGTGATGCCCCAGCTGGGCCAAGAGCATCTGTGATACTACATTCCACGAGCACCCCAGTGATTCTCAGCGCCAGGCGTGGGTTGGTCTTGCAGCAGTGCTTAATTTCAGCCCATGGTTTCCGGGGCTCAGCACCCACACTTGATTGGTTTCCGGAGCTCATCTAATTTAGGGGTGAGCATAACAACGGGTATTTATGAATACAATACACATTCAAAATCACTAATACCTGCCTCCCCAACCATTTCTTTCCCTTTGGGGGCCTGGAATAATCTGAACTGTTGCACTTGCAGGAGAGAGAGATGATTATTAGTTGTTTTTGCAGCTATGACAAGGGCAATGGGTGGTGCAAGCTGCAGTGGCCTCCTGTTCAGAGCCCTAGCACTTATTATTTCACAAATTAAGCACTTGTCTTGTCTTGCTATGTGTTTGAATCGTCCATTACGCTTATTATCTTGCATAGTTCGTCATCCAATGCGCCAACATATGGAGTGGGCTGCCACTCTGTAAATATATTTATTTATTTATTTATTCAGAGTTTATATATATATACATTACTCTACATAATCATTTAAATAAGTTGGTCATCTGATAATACGACCTGAACTACTCTGGACCATTCCATTCTGGTCACCAGGCTGTACCCCGTAACCCTCTCAACTGGAACACACATCCATCAACTCTTACATTCCATCACATCTGGAACTTCTCTCCATAATCCCCTCCATTCCTTTGTCAACCATAGTATTGTCCTCATACAACCAATTATAATGTTTTTCTTCTTCCTCACCTTCCTTTACCCCTACCACATCCATGCATCTCGAAATTCTAATCATGTGCCACACTCGTCCACCACTCAATTTGGCTGTGTTCACATACACTTACTTCAGCTTCATGGGTTTGGAAAATATACTCTCTTCTTTCCTTATTTTTCCAGGTTTTAAATTTGAACCATTTCCTCAGCTTGTATCTGCACCTCATTAGCTCCAAATCCACCATAATGGTCACGTTTATATTTCCTTTGTGCTTTTCTAATGTTGTCCCTAGCCACTTCTGGTTCTACCTCGCAAGACAGTAAAAGGACTGTACCCTGTGACACTAGGAGTAAACCTGTACATCCAAACCATTTTCTTCATTGCCAAAATCCTTTCCTTTCCTACTCATAGCCATTTGTAGGATACCCTTGATAACCCAGTTAAACCTTTCCACTTCTCCATTACCTTCAGGATCATAAACAGATGTTCATTTGTGTACAATACCATTATGCTCTAAAAACAATTCTACCTCAACAGCCCTGAATTGAGAGCCATTATCTGTAATTAATTTCCTTGGCAACACCTCCCATTAAAACAATTCATCCCAAAATGTTATCACATTCTCTGAATTGACCATTTCTTCAAAAGAAACTCTGGCCATTTTGAGAAATAATCCATTTCCACCAAGAAATATGTACTTTCATCATTCTCGCCTACTGCAGGACCCATAATGTCCACACAATGGTTTCCCAAGCCATGCCAAGCATTTCTACTTGATATAAAGGCGGCTCAAGTGTGATTTTAGATTTGTCAGCCAACAAACATTCATGACATTCTCAACAGTGCATTCCACCTCATTATCCACCAGAACCTCTCTTCACTCTCTTCTTTCTTTTTACAATGCCCAAATGCCATTTATGGCATATCTCTATCACTTTTGTCCTCTGTGGTTGCACAATTCTTTCTCCTCTCATTACATTTTGCCCAAAAATTGACAGTTTCTCCCGAACGTCCCAGAATTTGAGATACTCCTCATCAACTAAATTCTTCTCCAACCATCCCTTCACCAGGCACAATTTCACTCATTCCAATTTCACATCCTTAGAGAGTGCTTCATTCCATCTTCCTTATTGATCATCTTGCTCCCTCTACACCAGTCCTGACAACACTCAACTCTTCCCAATTTTCCTTAGGGTCTTCACTCAATGTCAAAGGTATCCAACTCAAACAATCTGCTACCTTGTTTTTCATACCAGGCACATATTGCACCTTGTAATGATAATCCAATAATCCAATGGACAACCATGCAATTTTATGGGTGGCTGATAGTAACCCCTCTGTAGACAATTACTTTACAAAGGGTTTATGGTCACATGTGACCAACACCCCATATCTCCACACAAAGTTCCTAAAGTGCTCAAGACGCCATACCACAGTTAACATCTACCTTTCCACCACCGAATAGCCTTCTTAGGCTGGAGAATGAGATCTAAATGCAAAAGCCAAAGTCAACTCTTTGCCTTCACCATCTATCTGAGACTAAACGGCTCTAATTACTTTGAAGCTCACATCTGTCGTTATATTCTCCTGTTGCTTAGATCAAAGCCATGTAAGGTATTCTTTAAATGATATCTTCCATGATGGATTCAAAGTCTTTTTGTAATTCGGAGGGTCATTCAAATTTTACCTTGTTTTTTAATAGTTGTCTCATTTCATATTTTTTTGTGAAAAGTTCTGTTCGAATTTGGAAGAAAACTCCATTAATCCTAAAAAGGACCTTAACTCATCTTAACAGGATGGTATACGTGCTTCACAGATACCTTTCACTAACTCCTACATAGGTTTGATGCCTTCGTTACTCACTTCATGTCAAAGGTAATTTAAGGTCTGCACCCCAAATCTGCATTTTGAAAACTCAGCTGATAACCCATACATCAAGTTTGCCATGACCAATATATTGTCTTGGACAGCGTTTGTACCCCTAAACCCTTTAAACAAACTTTGCACCAACTTTTGGAAAACCGCAGCCACGGAAGCTAAGCCAAACAGTATCTGTACAATTTGGTAAAATGCAATGGGTGATGTGAACTCAGATTTTTACTGTCTGGGTGTACACAAACCTGATGTTAGGCTGATTAGAGGTCTATTGACGAAAACCATAGCATCCCCCTAGTCATGGCCATCATTTCATTACTTTTTGGCAAAGGGAATCGCTCAACCACAATGGTATCATTAAGACCTTCAGCGAAGTTTGGCTATTGCGGTGACAGAGTAGTCACAACCGTAGCCAAACCTGTGGTCCACCCGCATATAAATCGGGTGGACGGACCACTGTGTTGGTGGGGAGGGAACTCCTTTGCTGTTCTGACGGAGTTCCTTCTTCACGAACATAAATCATCCCCTCACTCAGCTAGGTTCAGCATGACAAGTTTTGTAAAGATCTGTGCTGGGTAAAATAAGCATCGGGGAAGCATTATTTTTCATTTTAACTTCCATACAAAATTTTGCTCACACCTATAGCCTGAACCGCTGAATGGATATGCACCAGACCTTCTATGAAAGTTGACCCAGAAAGCTGGCTTTTGTTGGTTTGGTGAAAACCCTTTCAGTAGTCTTCGAGACATAAGCATTTAAAAAACTGCCGAAGTGGGCTTTAAAAAGTGAGCACTTTTGTTTATCTCTGCTCTTTGGGGCTCACACTTAATTCACGAGTCTGGGATTGCAACAAAAAAAAATAATTGGAGGAGTGTGCCTTTTGTTTTGTCATCCCTTTTGTCTTGTCATCCCTTTCAGATCCGTGGTTACAAGGTTGGTACCATGGATCCAAGCGATCTGATTTGCTGTTGCCACAATCCCCACGTCCTGACAAAAAAAGCCATAAAAGGGAGCAGTGTATGCACACCATACACCCAGACCAAGGTGAGAAAACCACCAAAAGGACCCCCTTAATTAAATTTATTTAAGAAAACATAAAAAATGTCAGATGATTCATGAGTCAGGTTTCTGACTAGCAAATCCCCAACACCTAAAATTGGTACTGTGCCAAACTCCCCTACAGTTGTGTGCAGTGGGGATTGGCTGCCGGCAGTAGCTTGGGTGCAGGGTCTGGCCACAGGCATGTCCCTGTGTCCAACCTCCACTGTGCACCATCAAAGGCCATAAACAGTGGGTGTTGGACACCCTCGGCTGTTTGGGTGCCCACGGCAAGTTGAACGCAGGCCCTGCACACAACCCCCGATGAGCAGAACCAAAGGCTATACGTAGCAGGGGTTCTTAATTAAGTATTTTATAAACAAGCACTGGCAAAGTCAATAGGTTTTACCTACATTTTCAGTTATAAGCTAGACCCATTTCCTTTGCTATGCTTTACATCAGTTTTGTATCATGGTCAGCCCTTATCAGTTCTAAGTCTCGACCAGTAGTGCTGACCTGATTTGCCGCCCCAACCACCATGTCACTACTGGTCCTTGAGTTTGGAGAACCATGGGAAGATTTATGTCACTGGTGATCTATTATGGTATACTTCTGGAATTACATACAAAACTATGGCAGGCAAAGAAGCACTATTGCATTTATAGATACAGCTATGGTAGGCACAGAAGCTCTGTTGGTTGGACTGTCTCAGCCCTTGATCGCCCTCCAATGTGTATTGTCTATGTTGCAGCCCAAGCACGTTTTATTGTGTGCCTTCTGTGGGCTTTTCTCACTGTCTCCATTGTGGTCATCATGTTTTACCTTTATCCCATGAGATCTCTGCAAATCTTGGTGGCCATCTTTGGTGTGACTGGTATTTCAACCACGCCCAAAGATTAGATCTCTGCTTTGCTTCAAGACTGTCGAATTTAGAGGACTTTGCCCTCAACTCTGGTGTGACACACCTGGGAAGTTTCCAGATCCACTCTTCACCACTCTTCACCACATACCATTGGAGTTTTATCAGCTTTCCACACACTCTGTTCCGTGCACAACCTGTAAGATAAAATAAATCTTTGAAATAAATATAAGGTACCAAGGTTCAATAAATGATAAGATCAACATAGCATACGGCACATGCCTAAAGGAATTGGTAACTCATACTAGAGGAAATTAACTTGCAAGAAAGAAACATTTAGGGACAACTAATTGACTTAGGGCCTGATTTAGATATTGGTGGACAGGTTACTCCATCACAACCGTGACAATATCCTATGGGATTTATATTTCGGCGGACGGGGTATCTGTCACCGTGGTGACAGAGTAACAAATCTGCCAAGATCTAAATCAGGCCCTTAGTTTGAAAAATACTTATGTAAAGAGTTGTTGAAATAGGGAAAGGAACCAAATTGGAAATTTGGAAACCCTTAGAGTCCTACAATTATTTTTTTTGTAATGATTTATTCTCCTAGAGTGTTTTGAATGCCCTTTTGTCCAGTTATATATGTTTTACATAATTGTTGAAAATTTCTGTTGAATTCAAAGGTCTTCATTGAAAAAGAGGATTTTGTCCTGTAGGACATATTTTCAATGATAATAAATTAATGTGCGAACAATAGTGCAATTAATTGTGAAATAAATACACTGACCAAGGGAACGAATTAATGTCATTTGGGTTTTCCAAAACGTTTTTTCAAACTATTGCAGCCAGAACTTTATGTTATAAAAAAATCCTTTTAGAAAGTTGCAATTTCCTGCCCATTTGGTGTCTGCAGCTTCCCTGGGTGTAAAATGGCAGTTGAACTTGGTGGATTCCTCCCAGACAGTCACACAGTAGAGGGATTAAGTGTGTCTGATTGGGTCATCTGCTGGCAGGATGCAGCAGGGGAAAAAGCTGGGAATAGCCCTACTTTCAACTGAACAGGCTGTGCTCTGCCTTCACACAAAGAGCTTGTCACCACTGCATTGTCTCTGCAGCCAGCTTGGATCCAGGGCAGGGGAGTCAAGAAATTCAAAGCACTTCAAAGAGAAACCTGTAGAAACTTCTAATACATTAAAGAAGGCACCAGGTATAAAAATAGGGCCCTCAAACCCACTCTTTAGTTCACTTTCTAGACCTGAGGAACCACTTTCAGGGTTCGTTCTACCTAATGCTGAGGCCTGCTGTGTACTCCACAAGACTGCTTTGCTGCACCTGGAAGGACTGCTTTGTTGCCTGGAGCCTACCTTGAACCCTCAGAGGCCTGCCCTGCTGCTTGAGCCCTGCTTCTCCACCTGAATCCAGGACTACCAGAGTGACTCCAAGGTCTAGTTTTCTGGCCTCCTGTTCAGAGCCACAGGACATAAAGTGCTCCCACCACCTTGAACCCATACCTGGATCCAGCCTGAGTGACTCCTACCCCTCCAAGACGTGCCCCTCTAATCCTGGACCCTTGGTGGTGGTGCTAACAGTGCCCAGATAGCCAAAAAGCCAAAACTTGGGACTTAGAAAATCTTTGGCTAAAAACCACTCTGAGAACCGAGGAAAGACCAAACCCAACCTTCTTGTCGATCCCCCAACGGGCATAGCCTGTCAGCCTGACTTTGTGGTAACTCTCGCTGCTTTCTTCACCGCAGCAGCAAATCCTACTCATCGGTCCTTAGACAAAGGGGTATTCGGCCTCCTGGAACTCTCATTGGCTACAGCCTCCTGCCTATTCCTGCTGGAGATTTTTGACTTCCAAAAAAGTGACTAAGCCGGAACATAGAAATCTTCACCTCAACGTTGTCCAACAGCTCCCCAATGACTAAGCTCCCCCGTCGGACACCGCCTGAAGCCTTGTCCCGCTGAACTTTACCTTAATAGAATTTTTTCACCAGAATTTCCTCTAAGTCTGAAGGCAAACTCCGATCAAGCCCTATCCACGTACTGTATCCGACCCGTGCTCCATTGTGGTCGGCCATATTTTTCAACTTTGACCCGGTTTCACGCGACTAGATGTCTACAGTTGGCGCTTTGATCTTTTAGGCACTAGTTTTTACTAAAAACGTTTAAAATTCCTAATTCCTAATTCTACTTCTACTGATCAGATTTTTGTAGTTTTGATGTCAAATAAATTATTTAAAATTTACTCTATTTTTCTAAATTGATATGGGATTTATCTTCTGTTGTGTTTTCACCTTATTACTATTTGTGTGCTGCATAAATACGTTACACATTGCCTCTAAGTTAGACCTGACTGTTTTTGTGCCAAGCTACCAGGATTAAGCTCACATCCGCCCGCCACCCTAACGGAGATGGGGAACGCCCGACATAGGGGCCGATTCCGATCTCGGTCGGTAGGGCACCGAATCGGATTCGGCTTAACCAGATCCGATTCGGAGCCCTCTTTCCCGACCGATTCGTACGTGCGTCCGGCCGAGCGAGTACGATGCGAGAGCACGCGAAATCGCCGACCGACTTGTTCGCGGGTCCGAAGCGCTCCGACCGACTCGCACGGACACGACTCGCACCGCGCGATGGAGACGTTCCCCGGCCGGGCAAGTACGATGCGCGCCGCGAGCAGTCCGACCGACTCGCGCCGTCCGGCTCGAAAGAGCAGTCGGAGCCACACTTTGGGGGTCCGTGTCGGACCCCCCTGTACGCGTAGCCGCGCGAGTCGCACACAGGGGGGACCCATGGGTCCCCCCTACCTGTGCATGTTCGCCGCGAGTCGCTTCGAGGCGTACCCGCTGTAGGGGGCACCCTTGTCCGCCTCGCACCCATTGGGTCAATGGGAGCCCGCGTACGCGTTGTACGTCCGGCTCCCATTGACTCAATGGGAGTCCGACCGACTCGAGTCCGATTGCATGCGTGCGCATCGTACTCGTTCGGTCGGACTGCCAGAGTCCGATTCGGTCGGAATTCTCTCCGGGTCCGGCTCGGTCGGAGAGATTTCCGGCCTCAATCGGAATCGGCCCCATAGTGTCGGGGGTCCCACATGCCCAATTACAATGCGACCGCCACCGTGGCGGTCGCATTCTACATGTTTTCCATTGCGGCAGGTGCTGCTGGCTGCAGCACCTGCCGCAATGGAAAAAATGCCGGTTTTGCATTTCCCTGCACTACGTGGCAGGCACCTTGTGGTGCCTGAAACATGGTGCAGGGAAATGTAGGGGGGCACCATAGGTGCCCCACAAGTGCAAAGCCAAAGTTACCCTGGTCAAGGAGGTCCCGCAACAGGCCCCCAAAGTACATCCCGGCCAGCCTTTCAATGGCGGTTGAACCGCCATAGAGAGGCTGGCGGGGATGAAGCATCTTAATCTGGCGGATGGTGCGTGCTAGGCACCGCCACCATATTGAGGATGCGGGGTGGGTCCGACAGGCAATCGTAACGATTGCCTCTGTCGGAACCCTGGTTGATGGGCTTTCCGCCTGCCAGGCACACCGCACGCCATCCTTATCTGGCGGGGGGTAATTGGCCGCACGATGGCGGTGAACCCACCACCGGCAGCCTGCCGGTTGCGGGTTTACCACCATCATAATCACCCCCAAATTTATAAAAATATTAAAGAAAAAAATCAAAATTTAAAATGTAACACAAACATTTCCTAAAAATTGTTAAAAACATTTAAAAAAACCATTTTTTTTTAAAAACTACGTTATAAATTACAATAATTTAAAAAAAATTAAATTGTCAATAAAAGCTTGATTTTTCTCTTCTTACAAAAGTTTTTAAAATATGAATATTAAATTCTAAATTTACCTTAAATTTTTTAAAATGTAAAATTCTAAATTTTCCAAATAATATTTCTTTTACTAATACTTAAAACAGTTAAAAACAAAAAATAATATATAAATAAAAATAAATATAATTTTGCTATGATATATTTATTTAAATAATTTAAAACATTTTAAAAAACATTTTTAATATTTTTATACAATTTACATTAAAATATTTGCACCCAAAAAACCTTGAAAATATTAAAAAAATTATAATTTAAGATTTCGAATTTTAAAAAATTCTTTCAATTTTTCAATAACTTTTTATTTATTTTAAACCAACATTTTTAAATTGCTCCCCACCCTTATCCCCTAAAAAACCCAACATCCCACACCTAAAAATCTACATAAAATTTAAAAAATAATCAATACTTTAAACAAATATTTTTAAATTACTCCCCACCCTTATCACCTATAAACCCAACATCCCGCTCCTAAAAATACAATAAAACCATACATTTTAACATAAAAAAATAAATATAAACATATAAAATATCTTCTACTAAAATAATAAAAAAGAATTTAAACAATAAACAAAAAAAATACAAAGTCGATATTATTTACAACAATATTTTTGATATCGATATTTTCAAAATCGATGTTTCTAAAATACACAAATAACTATATTTTTAACAACGAAAAAACTTATCTCCATATTTTACACCATCGATATTCTTGACTTGATATTCATGGAACTCGATATTTCTACATCGATATTCTGTCTCTTCACCACATTTTAGCATCAAAAGCACCTGAAAAAATAAGCAAGAGGATGTAAAAGGCACACACAACAGGTCATTATCAAGGGGAAAAGCCTTTATTATGAAGTTTTTACCACACAATGCAATTACAATGCATTTTTTTTACATCAGAAATACTTTTACCACACAAGTCTTTAAAATGCATGTCTTTGAATAGGTGAGTATGTGGTAGTGGTTTCTATATTTTTAAGGGTAATTAAAAATGGGGTTTGGGGGTACTGCCCCAAAAAGTAAACCTGTAATCTACATAAATTTAATTTGTTTTTAAATATATATATTTCATTTACAATAGCCTATTAAGATTTATTGTATCATTTTTGAACAATTGGTGGTAGTGTTAGATTGTGACTGGATTTTTTTGTGACAGTATGGGGCCTATTATGATGGCGGTTGGAAAGCCTCCGACCAATCGTCGGTTTCAATTCTGACCGGCTGATAATGATGCAGCTGGTCGGAATTGAAACTGGCTGGATATTCCGGCTGGCTTCCGACGGGCTCAAGGAGCCCATCGGTTTCCGCCCTTGGGATTATGATGCACGGTTTCCGGCATGGTTCCCATGCTGCCCTGTCCGACATGCAAACCATGTTGGAAAGCGTGTGTGCAGCCTCCGTTTTGGGTTTGAGGGGGCCTATCGTGCCCCCCTGTTGATCCCTGCACCCCGTGGCAGGCACCTTGAGGTGCCTGCCACGGGGTGCAGGGATGAACAGCACCTCCCATTTCCCTATGGGAGCATGTATTACGTCCGCTCATAGGAAAATGTTGGAATGTGACCAAACAGTGTTCGGTCGCATCTTAATTAGGTGGTCCGGACAGCCGACCGAGGGTTGGTCAGTCCTAGGACCAAGATGGGGTCAGGAGGAAGCAATTCCGCCCGACATCGTAATCGCCCCTAAGCGTGGTAAATATATATGTGGTAGTGGATTGCGTGGTAAAGGAATTTCACATGTGAATGAATGTAAATACGTGGTGGTGGTATGTGTTTTAAAATCTGCATTGTACAAATGTGCCTGGTAAAGGAACGTGTTGTAATATCATACAACCCAGTATCAAGCTTTGTAAGATTTTCCTTGCATGCTAGAGCATTAGGAATGTTGGAGCCATAAAGACGTTAATGCAAACAAAAGTCCTAAGAAAACATTAAAGAGTTAAGAGGTCAACATAACAAGACAACACCCAATCACATGTGGTGTCAGTATTTGCACACCCTTCCCATATAGGACAGAGACAAAAGCAAGCTGGCCCCAGAAGGGCTGCCATTTTTCTATTCTATTCTTTGGAATTTATAGGGTGCATGGCCAGGCCAGGCCTCCCAGCGCTGGTCATAAACCTCTGCTATCAGTACTGTTTGCATGCCTTGAATTAGAATTGGAATGTTTTCAGCTGTTTTCTGAAACTGATTTCTGATTTGTCTAATCTAATGTGTGTTGGCTGTGTATTCCAGAGTTTGGGTGCCAGATATGCAGAAGAACTTCCTCGGCATCTAGCTCTCTATACCCTTGGGACCAGAAGTAGATTGAGACCCTCAGAGCATAATGATTGTGACGGCGTATATGGAGTCATCAGAAACTGAATGAGCTGGGGTCCTTTTTGTGGATGGCGCGATGGACCAGACAGAGAGATTTAAACTGGATTCTCTCCTGGATTGGCAGCAAATACAGGGTTTTTAATGCTGGTACCGCTGACATGTGCTTGGGGATTTTGTAGAGAATCCACGCGGCGGCATTCTGGATTACCTGCAGTCTATCTGTCATGTATTTGGGGCTCCCTAGGTAGAGTGGGATTCCATAATCCAGATGTGAGTTGATTAGTCCCTATACAACCACTCTTTGAAGTGGGGCTGGTAGCCAGCTAAGCAGCTTTCTCAGAGTTTGCAGAAGTCCAAAACAGCAGGCGGCTAGTTTCTTGGCCTGAAGCTCCATGGATAGCCTGTTGTCGATCCAGAATCCCAGGCTGTTGACTGTAGGGGAGGGTGAAGGAAGTGGACTGAAACAATCAGGCCAGTTAAGTTCCAACCAGCTGGAGGAGTTGTTTTCAAATGTTAATATGGACCTCAACACGCAAGTATGTAGTCAGGTAGGCCCTGCGACCTAGGCCTGAGATTGTTGGGTCATAGGTGGGAGGACGCATGGCTTGCAGGCAAAAACACATGGGCAAGAAATTCTTGATTGTCCCACAGATAGGCGCAGTGACATCACAATGGTCAGGGGTGATTGCCACCAATAAAACACACATGTCCCGTGGGGATATGAGGCTTCGAACAACACCATAAAGTCAGATGCCACATGAGTTAGGAAAACATAGCCAATCTGGACCTACCACACTTAGGAGGTCATTACGATAGCGGACGGACTTTAGTCCGTCCGCTACCATTTCGGATTTGGGACCAGCTGCCTATGAGGCGGCCTCCCCACAATCCAAATTATGATGCGACCGCCACCACGGCGGTCACATCACCTATAATGTGCATTGTGGCGGGGATGCGGTTAGCAGCCCCACCGCAATGCTTAAAAAAAGGCACGTGCATATCCCTGCACTATGTGGCAGGCACCACATGGTGCAGGGATATGTAGGGGGCACCATAGGTGCCCCCAGTGCCCTTGCTGCAGGCCCAGGGAGGAAGGGGGCCCGCTACAGGCCCCCAAATCCGTTTCCACCTGCCTTTTCATTGTGGGTTGACTGCAGCAAAACGAGTGGCGGAAAGGGATATCATAATCCCAACTGCGGTGCCTGGCAGGCACTGCCGCAATGCTGGGCAATGTGAGTGCTCCGACAGGCGGTCGGAAAAGGACTGCCGTCGGAACCGTGGCTGTCGGTCTTGTCGACCACCACGCTTCACCAACGCTTCCCACCGCCATCATAATATGGCGGGCGAAAAGCGCTGTGCGATGGCGGAGGGCCCGTGACCGACAGGCTGTTGGTGGCGGGCCTTCCACCATCGTAATCAGGCCCTTAGTGATTACGCGTTCCCTATGCTGGAATCTGGATACATTCACCACTGCCCACACTATGTCCACGCAAGGTCGAGACTCACCTGTAGTAACTATTTGACCATTAATTTATGACTCTAAGGCAGCAACCAATATTCCTCACCATATATGGTACACTGGATACGTTTATGACGATGTCAAAATGTATAAAAGACTAACGCAAACCCAATGTAAAGTGAGACAGTCCTTAGGCCTCGTGCCTGTAACTGGTCTCCCGGTCGCATTGTTTAATTGAACAAAACTGTTCCTGTTTTGCCAAACGCCTCTTGTCTTTTTTTTCATTAAGGAATTCGAAACCAAGCAACATTTTGGTGAGCCAAATAGGAGGATTGGGACCTCGTACCTGACTGCAGCCGAAGGAAGGTCACCCCGCCTGTATGGATCCATGTTGCGCATCGACAAAGGTGGGCAGTCACCGGAATTGATTGGAAGTTCTGCTGAATCCACAGGGTGGAGGTCCGTCCTGAAGCAGCTGTCACAGAAGGGTACATCTGAACCTGTAACATTGTCTTTTAAAAGCATTTGGTGTATGGCAAATTAGGGAGAAGCATATAAAGATAATCTGAATGCCCTGCCACTGACAGGGTCTGGCATATTACCTATTTTATATGTCCCAACTGCATCAGTCGTAAGGCGTCCTTGGGGGCGATCCTGCGGAAGTCACTTTTTTGATAGCACGCTCGGAAAGGTGAATACTTATTGTATAGCTCTTTATGGCTCCCAGGACACCATTTTTGTGATACAGCTATCCTCCATGGGCAAAGTAGGCACCTCAGTCTCATAGTTTTTTAGTCAATAAGGATTTCTCAGTGCGAAACAGGCTTCTTAACACTGCTAGTAGCTAAAAGGAGTACCAGATGTTGGTCCCTTGGACCTCCGGAAGTGACACAGAGCATACGCTTGGCCCCTGGGTGTGATAAAGGCTGTCATTAGGACTTTAGGGAAAATCTGGAACCAAGAAACTGGGTGTAGCTTATGTGGGGCCAAGAAGGGAAGGTGATTACAGAGTTACTACTTTTTGGTATCTGTAATTACCAACTTTGTCTAGGAGTGGGTAGTAGCAGACTATCCAGCTCACAAGGGAATGTGTTCCACGCTAGTCTTCTTTTAGCGGAGAAATTGCAGTGAACAACTAAGATGTATTTTTGACAAAGTAATTTTTTCTTCCTCTGTCGATCATTGATTAAATGTATTATCGCATGAAATGTCATTGCACTGACTCTCATTGAAAACTATATTGTGTGCATGCAGGGTCTGCGCTAAACCATTGCATATTCGTCCTGTGTTACAATCCTACGTATGCACTCTTATCTTGTTTCATGCACATGCTCATTAGAACTGTTTATGTAAGGAGATGGAAGCACTGAGCTCATAGTACCTAAAATTGTGAGAGTGCACCACGTATGAATTGCCCCTACGATTCGACAAACCAAACTAGGAAAACATATTTTGAATTATATTAGCCAGATTATTGAATTGCAATGTATTCCCCCTAAAAAGCACATGGAAAATAGGTTCCCCAAGCAGGAAAAAAGACTTAATAAGTTTTGCCAGGAGTGGCACTCACAAGCGAAGGCACACACATTTCCCTGGCCTAACAAGCACCCACATGTACTTGTGTCGGTGCCTTGCAGTTTTTAACCTTCATTCCGGAATGAAACTGGGGGCCTCACCTTGAATCACCTCGTCACCCATATATTCCAACTTTCAGGGCGCAGCGACTGAAGAGCACAATACTTACCACCAGGGTAGATAGGTGGCCACTAAAGACATCTTTCAACATCCAAAATGGCTCTTGTAGGTCCTTCCCAGATCTGACAAGAGTAATCTACTCATATGATGGAACTGGCACCACTGCAGCACGGCCCCTGTGGGTTCCCCTCCCCAGATCACACCAAGGTAATCTCCTCATAAGACGGAACTGGTACCACTGCAGCACTGTCTCTATGGGTTCCCCTCCCCCAGATCACACCAAGGTAATCTACTTATACGATGGAACTGCTACCACGGTATCACATCCCTGTGTGTTCCGCTCCCCAGATCACACCAAGGTAATCTACTCATATGACAGAACTGGTACCACCGCAGCACGGTCCCTGTGGTTTCTCCTCCCCTAGATCAGACCAAGGTAAACTGCTCATATGATGGAACTGGTACCACTGCAGCACAATGTCTGTGGGTGCCCCTCCCCAAGATCACAACAAGGTAATTTACTCAGATAACATAACTGGTACTAGCACAGCCAAGGTTAAGATAATCTACTCATATGACACTGGTGGCAACCCCACAGCCCTGGGTGACGCACCTATATGAGAGAACTGGTGCCACCACAACCTATCACAGACACATAAAGTTTTCCTTACTAGCTATAACCAACTTTATCTTCTTTAGTGACAAGGGCACAGCACCTCTACTACCACTCAATGCATCTCTAACGATCTCTAACCTGTTAAAACTACCAATTCCTGCTGGGCCAACATTGATTACAAGTTCATTCATCTCCCATAAGCCCTGAGGATCTTCCAACCCTGGGCACTTACTAAGGTGCATTTCCTCTTTAACCGGATGTTGGCCCACCATGTCACCCTGAGGCCCCCTGTGCGAATTATGGCCCTTTCCTTGTGGGACTCACAGACCAGTTGCCACATCCCTCCCCGATAGCTCTGGTGCTGAGTGTCTCAGATCCTTGCAGACCTTCTGGTGCATTCCATTCAGCCCCAGCATGGATCCTGCCAGTAAAAGGCTAGACTTGGTGATGTGACAATCATGAGGTGACTCTCAGTGACAGTTAGGCTGTAGTGCCTGCACCCTGTCTGCTATGTGCTGCATGGGTGGAGAGAGACTCCCCCTCGACAGTGACTCATAAAGTGTGGGCTAACCAGAAAGGGAAACACTCCCTCTGTGGTTAAGGATGAACTACATTTTACATTGATTGCTCCTTAAGGTTTTACCAAAAACCAAAAGAAGAGAGCAAGAAGATGAGAACAGCCCGTTCTTTTTCCCTTTATCAATACAACAAACAAATGAGAACACGCTGGCTATCATTTCAACAAAGTGTCACAAGCATCTTCTACTCCTGTGTCAGACAAACCATTCAGTTTATTAAAAGAACCCGCACCCACCAACTTAGTTGGTGGCATGCTTCATCATTGGGTTCCCTCCTCAGATGCTAATGCTCCTAAGGTGTGCTACGACGCTGGATTATAGCGGGCTGGTTTTTGTGTGACGCAGTGAGTTTTTTGTGAAATAACTTTAAAACTACTGCAATGATGAAGCATGCCACCAACTAGGTTGGTGGGTGAGGGTTCTTTTAAAAACGAATGGTTTGCCTGACACAGGTGTAGAAGATACTTGTGACACTTTGTTGATATGGTAGCAAAGTTGTCTTTAAGTTGATAGACGTTGTGTAACAATCTTCACATGCATGTACATATGAGTCAGAAGACACGTGAGGTAGCATACATGAGTTACCGCTCATAGACATGGAAGAAACCTTGGGCTCTTTAGAGTCCTAAAGCTAGCATTGTAGCCTGTTGCTGAGGGCTCTACTGCATCTTAAAGGTCCTGACCCTGAGTTACAGGTCCGGGAAGTAGGGAAGCTGTGAAACGGGTTGCGGCCTTGCCTCAGTTTCCCCACTGAGCCACAGGCATCTTCCGATACCTTTACTCCTTACTCTGAGGGAGCAGCAGCTAAGGTCCAAAGAAAATGGATGCTTCCAGCCCCCTAGTTGCCGCAATGGGGCAACGTTATCCTTTAGCCCTTGCCTGAATCAGTATGCTTCCACTACCGCCTTAGCGTGTGGGGCGATTTTGGTGGCTTTGAGCAATGTGAAAAGGTCGCTGATTGCTTCTAGCTGCAATGAGGCACCACCAAAATGCACCTAGTTACTCATTGCTTATGTTTTTTGGGGTATTTATAAAGACCTAGCCGCAGGGGCAATGCAGTACTTACTTCAAACACGTACAAACTGGAGACACAGATAAGAAGTGATAGTTAACAAGGGATTCAGGGAGGGAAGGGGGGCTTAGGTTTAGAATAGAGGGGGCATCTGGTCATGAGTACAGATCACAAGTAAGGGTTAACAAGGGGTTCATGGAGGGAAGGGGGTCCTGGGTTTAAAACAGAGGGGGCAGCTGATCAGAAGAGACACATATTTTTGGCTGGCAAGCCCTTCTGAAGAGATAAGTCTTAAGGTCTTTCCTGAACAATAAGAGCTTCTGGTTCATTCTGAGGGCATGGGGGATGGGCTTCTAAAGTCTAGGAGCCAGGCAGGGGAAGCCCTGGTCAGATGATTTCCTTTTCCTAGTGTTAGGGATTTCGAGAATGTGGTTGTTTTTTCCTCTTGTAGATCTTTTGCCTCCTGTTGTACGGGAGTGGAGTTTATATTTGGGGTAAGACGGAAGGCCAGCATGCGTGACCTTGTGTGTAATGCAGGCAGTTCTGAAACTGATGCAGGCTTCCAGATGCAGCCACTGTGGCTGTTTACTGATTAGAGTCAAATGGTCTGATTTAGAGATGAGCCAAGCTGGTTCATGTACAGCTGCTCCGAACAATTCCACGTAGGCAGCAGTCCCTCCATTTTGGGCAAAACTAAGGGCCTCAATACGATGGCGGTCAGACATCGCAGTGAGATGGAGACTGCCCGACAAGTAGTCGGCAGTTCCACCCGCCATATTATGATGACACCGTCGTGTATGCGGTCGGAAACATTTATTATACTATTGCGGCTTGTGCTGCGGCCTGGAAAAGGGCTGCGGCACAAGCTGCAGTAGTAAAAGGCATGTTTGCAAACATTCATGCACCGTGTGCCAGGCACCATGTGGTACATGGGTGTTTGGGGAGGCACCACAGTTGCCCCCCTGGCCACATAGCGGTGGCCCATGTGGGACGTGGGCCCTGCTAGGGCCCACCAAAGTCCCTTTCTGACAGTCTTTCCATGGCAGTGGGACCACCATGAAAAGGCTGTAGTAAATGGAGATTGTAATCCTCACGGCAGTGCCTGCGCAGGCACTGGCCTCATAGTAGGGATTACTGTCTGACCGCCGCCCTGACGGGCTGATTGAGTATGTTGGAGGCAGCGGTCTTCCCCCGCCCTCTGCGCTCTGACCGCCGGTATCGTAAATCGGCATCATAATGAGGCCCTGAGTGTGGGATTGATGTTAAACATCACTTCAGACAAACTTGGTCAAAGTGGGGAACATCCCTCATCTATGTGACATTTGTTACCTGTCCAAAGCCCAGACTCGAGCATGAAGCAACCTGTATGTGTGAATATCTGACTTGTTTATTAAATGCATTTATATTTGGTGTAAATGATGGATTTTGTAACACTAAATTTCGCTGCGTTCCTGAGAAAACAGCAGATAGCACAGCAGTATTTATTTTTACATCACAAATTTCCCTGCGTTCTTGAAATATCTCTGCAGGGTTCTACCTCCCATTTCCTGACAGTTGTCTAAATTAATACAGCTGCGAACTTGTGAGAAGCTTTTTTAGACTTTGCTTTTGAAATACACTGACTTCTTTATTAAATGCATTTTGTTGCACTAAATTTCTCTACACAGCAGAAAGGACAGCAGTTTTGATTTTTACATCGGTGTGTCCTGTTTCTTGCAAAAATCAATTAAAAATGTGCATTTTCATGACATTGATCAACGAAGTTAAAAAATATAACATTTTCCAAAAATGTTAAATATGAAAAAATAAACAGAACTTTAACACAGTTTGAAACTTACCATGGTGCTCTGAGACCTTTTCAAATGCAATTAAAAGCTCATAGCTGATAATTGCCCAGTGGACTCTGTCTCTCACACCCATGCAAAGGCAGGTCCCATCACTGCCTGAACAGGCCTCAGGGGACCTCACTGTTGCCTTTAAATGACTCTGCATCTAGATTCAGACAAGACACCAGAGTGAGCACAGGACCAGTGGATGTGCACTATGGATAAGTAAAGACATAAAACATTGTTTTGTTGTTCAAACATTTCCTGCTAAAACTGTAAATGTTATTCCTTGTGTAGGCTGCAAATCTTTGGGGGATAGTCACAGATGTTCACAATTAGAATCCCGTTTAAATACCGAAACACAGATTTTTGTTTTATTTTGACACTGAGGTAGTTTGACTGACCAATATGGATGAACCTGTGCAATTGACGAGATATTTACCAGGTGTGATGTGTTTTTCAGATGAGATTGCACTGGTTATGAAGGAATATGGACAATTTTGACGACAGCAAAAATAAAATACTCTGATAATCAAAAAATTGATGGATAATATTGCAAGACAGTAGAATTTGGAAATTTGAGAATAAACGTGGTGTTACTAAACTTCAACTTGTACCAGCAGAGGAATGTTGCAGACATCTATGTGTGTAGAGATTGAGAACAAAGTACACAAGGTTTGATTGCCACACACTGTGCCATAGTTGATTATGTGCCCATTACTGAAAGAAGGGGGTGCCACCACCCCGAGTAACTGTGGTGTGGCTGCATGCTTCGATGCTGGAAACTTTAACAAGACCTCCACGACTGGTCATTTGGCCTCCACCTGATTCCCCAGCCCAGACTGGTTTCTGCACCTCACGTGCATTTAACAATACTGTCTCGATTGTGATGCTGGGTCACAACTATACAAACATTAGACGTGTGACCCTCTTCACTCGGTGCATTGATTTCAAGGCAGCATTTGGTGGAGTTGGTAGTCGCCCCCCCATAGAAACAAAGGAACCCGCAGGGGGGGTTCAGCCAATGGTGCTGG
The DNA here is from genome assembly GCA_963921515.1 of Calotriton arnoldi. Classification (NCBI taxonomy): domain Eukaryota; kingdom Metazoa; phylum Chordata; class Amphibia; order Caudata; family Salamandridae; genus Calotriton; species Calotriton arnoldi. The sequence goes on along the minus strand of CAWUFW010026051.1, from coordinate 213 downwards.
GAGTCATAGTGCCTTTTACTGAAAATACTTCGGTTCAGGTCAGATTGGGACTGGGTTCTGCCACTTCATCAAAGATCTCCACTAGCCAGGAACTGAACCGGGGGTGTACTATATCCCTGCACCCCCGTACCTCACTACTATTCACTCTGTACACTGGTGACTTTGGCACTCACTGAAGTTATGCTATGTAATCTGGATTTGTAAAGCGCTGCT
>CAWUFW010026050.1:0-37417 GCA_963921515.1 Calotriton arnoldi | reverse complement strand
TCTTTTGACTGACTGACTGATTTCACCAACCGAAGCCAATTGTGACTCCTAGGTAGTCTGTATCTCCTGCGTATTCATCTCAACCCTAAGCGAAGGGATTGTGTAGAGGGTTCGGGATTCCCATTGGTAGCTGACCACCTGCTGCTCCCCAGCAATCGCTGGCAGTTCGCTAGTAACCAGTAATTTGACAGTTCTACCATTAACAAATTCAAGGAACAGAATTATTATTTTTTTTTCACAGGAATTCCATTTGACTTGGAAGTGTTCTGGATGTTGTGCGAGAAGTTACCGCCCATTGGGGGGTATACTTCTACTATTATTGCTTTTGGGACGGGGCAGGGCAGGAGGTAGGTCAGACGTATCTGATAGAGCAGGATAGGTGTCAGGCTATATATGGGACCAACCAGTAAAAGGAGGGAGCACAGGGGGTTCCAGGGTAGAACTGGACACCATTGCCGGTGAGGCCAGGCTGCCGTCAGACAAGGATCAGGAGTTAGCTCTGCACATCCAGATAGCCAGGGGACAGGACAAGGCATCACTGGGTTTCATACAGAGCTTGCTGGGGTAGTTGGATTACACTGCTAGAGTGATACAGGCTGGAAGGGTGTTGGCAAGGAGGTTAGCAAGGGCTCAACCTCATGGTCACAGGATCCGACCCGGTTGGGTCCACCAACCTATCGTCCAAAGGTATGGATTTACTGCAAGAATTTAATATGATAAACGAGCAGGGGACTGACTCGGTGAGGCACAAAAGACAATTCCCCAAGGGTACTGGACTAAAACACAATATTGGTGCTGAACAGTTGTATCAATAATTTTGGGGAGGTGCAAACTTAGTGGCCAGTTAACATTGATGTCCCTCAACATAACCAGTGGGTACCTCAGGAGGCTTCACTTATGGATGAGACTGCCTGCCCCATAGCTGGCCCAGCCAGGTGGTGTAGGAGTGGTTGCCCTTAGAGGGGGCAGGGTCCTCAAGAGTGGGGTACACGTGTTGGAGGACTCTGGCTGGTAAAGTGTATTAAATCTCTGACATTTCCTCTCCTGCATCCCGGCAATCTTCCAATTTGGGTGTTGGGTAATCACACCACGGTGGGTGCACCAGTACGGCTACACAACATCCGCCAATGTCTGCAGTCAGACTGGGTCTAGATTCTGTGCAGACTGTCCTCCCGTTCTCACCATCCACTTGTCTGCTTCCTGGTTTACACTACCAGAAGATTGGCATGGGGGCTACTCACGCCAGGGTGGGGACAGCAGCAGGGACTAAGCATCTATAGATCGCTTTCAGACGGTGAGGGATTTGCAGGCAATCAGAAAATAAAGGGCAGGCAAGTTAGGTATATGACTTACCCCAGGGCTCCACTGCCATGAGCACTGGCCCTGTGTGACACACTTGTATATATTGTATCAAATGATCAATGCACAGGAGGATGGAGGGTGATTACAATGGCCTCGCTGCTGGCGTTATTGATTAACTACAAGGTACTACTGACAGGGAGCATATCAGCTACCCAGCGGAGATGTATCACAAGAGGATCTGATACACGTGATTGGAAGGCCTTATTGACGTTTGTCATAAAAGTCCAGTACACTGCACAGGGGGTGAAGAATAGGCCATGCCCCATGTCAATTGATGTTTCCTTTTATTCGCCCGGGTTTGTATGTCATTCAAATTGGGAAGCCAGAAACTGAAAAGGCAAAGAAATACCTGTGATTGTGTGTGGGGCACTCAGCAGCGAAGTAAGCTAAGACTCAGCATAATCCAGGCAGACATTCAGGATAGCTCAGGGTTATGGGCTACACACGAATAGGCACTATTCAGTCAGCTGGGGGCGTGAGTTTGTCAGTCCTAAAAGGGTGCTGTTACCCCATTAGTGTTGAAATAGAGGGGTGGATCACTAATACGGTCAACTACCAGAGCACAGTTTGCATTCATAGTTGGGAGGGTGCAGGTACATGGCTCATAGTTTTTACTCCAGGCCCTCAGTTCCAAAAGCTTTGCATGTTAACAGCTGCTTCATTTAAGCAAATTTTCCTTGGGAGCCTTTTGTGCGTTGGGGAGGGGGCACATTGGGCGGAATGCAGGAAACCGAGCATGGGTTGTTTCCACCACTGAGTTAAGTCGGTCGGGGGGCCCAGGCTTGAGCTGGATATGCTTGCTGAAGATAGCTGCGCTCAGACCGGGGCGGGGTCCCCCCCTCCTAACAGTAGGACATACACTGGGGAGCCTATGAGTTGACTCTTCTGGGGTAGGAGGGCGCTGCTGTAAGAAATGAAGTCCTTCAGGCGTAAGATATGCAACCAATTGAGGCATGCGAGTATAGTGGTCAGGGTTAACCCCTCGTTTAGTGTGGCGAGGAGACCGGTCAGGGGAGGCCAGGAAGCCTCGCGCAGGAGAGTCAACGGTACCATGCGAAATCCACTGAACAGAAGGGGAACCACAGCCAAACTTCAAAAAAGACTCCAACGCATCCAGAACGCCTCAGCTCGACTCATCCTGGACATCCCCCGACACAGCCACATCGCCGGACACCTGAGAGACCTGCACTGGCTCCCCGTCAGCAAGAGAATCACGTTCCGACTCCTCACCCACGCACACAAAGCTCTCCACAACCAAGGCCCCAGATACCTCAACGACCGTCTGACCTTCTACACTCCCACCCGCCAGCTACGATCGACCAACCACGCCCTCGCCGCCGTCCCCCGCATCCGAAGAGCCACAACGGGAGGAAGATCCTTCTCCTACCTGGCTGCCAAGACGTGGAACTCCCTACCCATCCACCTCCGCCTTACCCAGGACCACCTCTCCTTCAGGAAGCAACTCAAGACCTGGCTGTTCGAACAGTAGCGGACCCCCCTCCCCCAAGCGCCTTGAGACCCTCTGGGTGAGTAGCGCGCTATACAAATGACTGATTGATTGATTGATTGATTGGGTTTGGCTTTATCAGGCATGATTTTAGCGTGCTAAGTAGGCCTGGGCGGTAAATTCCGTTCCGCTCGCGGAATTTGGGTAATTTCGCGTTCCGCGGAGAACGCAAAACTACCAAAAATTCCGCGATCTGCGGCTTCACGGAATTTTTTGCTTGTTCGCGCTTTCAAAATGCGTGTTCGCGAGATATTTCTCCCCGAGCACGCAAACAGCATTCGCGAACAGGAAAAAAGCATTGCGAACGGGCGGAACAAGCAATTCCGCATGTTCGCTGAACTTTTGCCTGCTCGCGGAGATTTTTTACCTTTTCGCGGAGCTTTGCGTAGCGCGACTACGCAAATTCCACCCACCCCTAGACTGCTAAGTCCACAGGGTGTTTTGATTAGGAGGTGGTTCACCTGTCCAGAGTGGGCAGGGACCTTGTTTTGCAGGACCTGGGTTGAGGCCCGGCCAAAGGTTGCCGGGAGATCCTCACGCAGGAGATTTAACAGTGCTAGGCGCAGATTCACTGAACAGGGGAGGCCCTGAAAGCAGCAGGATGTAGGTAAGGATGCCTACCTGGGTGGGGGGCCCTGGTTGTGACGTTGGCCACACCCAGACATGTGGCGGAGTTACAGGGCGATCCAGAGGCTGTAAGGTACAGAAGGGTACCCTCTGGAGGAGAACAACAAGGGTGCAAAGGCCAAATAGCTCCAGGGAAGTCCTCGTGGTTGACCCTGGAAGTGCGACGGCGCCCCGTTAGTCCTACGGGCGGTTGTGGACTTGAGCAACCAGGGGTTGCCTGGAACTCTCCGCCCCCTTCATGGGGCGTGAGTAATGGGGTGGACTGGTGGTCCACCGGTGGGAGGGGTTAGCTCCTCCCCCAAAATTGGTAAGCAGCGCTTGGCGACGGCCACGGTGTAATTCGGCTCATCAGGTGGCAGGCGGCGAGGGGCTGCCCGCCCAAAGGATCGCCCGTAAGATAACCCACCATGTTGGCATTTTTGGTATGCAAATAAACCTGCAGCAATTTTCTCCACAAACAAGGTGTTGTGTGGTTTATTTCCTAATGTTATTGCTGTATGTGGTATGGGGAGTGTTGCCGATATTGGCACTATGCGGGCTGCCCGTGGTCCACGAAGGGGGCCCCATAGAAGGGTGAGCCCCCTTAGTGCCACATGAGGGCACACAAGACTATCCTGTGTTTAGGACCCTGAAGGGTCAGCGCGCAGCGTCATTTCCAGGAGGGGCGGGCAGAGTGGGGTATAATTGCTTCTCCCCTCCTACCGTGCGGCCTCTTTGCCGCTGCACGCGACGCCGTTTCCCGCCCTACCGCTTACCTGGCGTGAGTGCAAGGGTGGGGTGGGAGACGTGTTGTAACTTGTTGTTTTGTGTTGCAGGCGGAGTTATAGGGCGATCCAGAGGCTGTAAGGTACAGAAGGGTACCCTCTGCAGGAGCACAACAAGGGTGCAAAGGCCAAATAGCTCCAGGAAAGTCCTCGTGGTTGACCATGGAAGTGCGACGGCGCCCCGTTAGTCCTACGGGCGGTTGTGGACCTGAGCAACCGGGAGTTTCCTGGAACTGCCTGGAACTCTCCGCCCCCTTCATGGGGCATGAGTAATGGGGTGGACTGGCGGTCCACCGGTGGGAGGGGTTAGCTCCTCCCCCAAAATTGGTAAGCACCGCTTGGCGACGGCCACGGTGTAATTCGGCTCATCAGGTGGCAGGCGGCGAGGGGCTGCCCGCCCAAAGGATCGCCAGTAAGATAACCCACCATGTTGGCATTTTTGGTATGCAAATAAACCTGCAGCAATTTTCTCCACAAACAAGGTGTCGTGTGGTTTATTTCCTAATGTTATTGCTGTATGTGGTATGGGGAGTGTTGCTGATATTGGCACTATGTATAAAGGACAGTGTGTGCTACTAATGCGTTGCAGGGGGTGCTGGCATTCTAATGTACCTGCTTGTTTTGTTGCAGTGGCAGTTTGTGTGTGGAAGCAGGTGGGGGTGCACACGGAGGGTTGGTCGGACACTACCAAGCCCCTTAATATAATAATGCTCCTTTTGTGTAGCGTTTCTTACTGCACTCCTCGTGTTTCTTACGTTCTAAAAGGCACTTATTTCCAGCAGACCCGTGTCCTCTTTAGCAGCACTCCTGAGCTAACATATATAAAACTCTAATGCTTTTGTGTGGGAGGATTGTCTGAAAAGAAGGATATGCTTCACCAAACACAGGAATGCAAAACTTAAAAGTTTCTGAGGCACACACACAGGCAGCTCATCCAGTCCAGTACGTTTTTTGTTTCCATTTGGGCGCCTCACCCTGAAGCCTCGTGTGCCCCGGGAGTGTTTATGGGCTTGCAGGAGTGTTGGTGCCTTCCATGTGTTTGGCAGAGCCTCAGCTCAGAAGCACGTGATGTTTTTTTTTTTGACTGTCTAACCAAAAAACGCGTCCCATACTGAAAGAAAGCGCAGCGCCTGTGTTTATAAAAACCTATGTGCATGGCGGACCCTGAAGCGGGCGCAGGGCAGTAAATAACTAGTGCCCAAACAAACAGATGAACACCTACAGTGTAGGAAAACTGTAGTTGGTCGGTGCTGCTGGACTGAAAACGAAAGTGATGAATCGGGAGCATCAACCAATAAGGACCCAGGAAATAAGAGCGACGCAGGAGTGAACATATGGCAAGCAGCAGGTGGGATAACTCTCTGTATACTGATTACTGCAGGTCTTGCAGACAGCGCATGCGCACTGCCTAGGCTCGACCTAAAAATGATGCTCTTCATTGACCATTTGGTTGTTTTCTCAAAGTATGTGAGACAAAAATGTAAAAAATATTTTATTAAAAAATGAATAAATAATTATATAAATGTATTTTGCAGCAGCTGCATGGGGCCCTGCGAAAGTGCAGCATTCAGGAATAAAGCCCAACTACACCCATCCCAACCGCCATAGTCACTAGACAAGGGTATAGGCTGAGGGCACTGGCATGATCAAGAGGCAGTTAGGGAGTGAGACAGGGGGGCGGGTGTAAGCATACGGTTTTAGGCACAAGTCACTTTACTCATGTTTTATTCCTGCAATGAAATCAACACAAACAATTGTAATGTAACTGACCCCCATAACTTGATGAATAGTGCTGCGTTCATGCTGCCCAATAAGAAACTCAAGCAATTATCAAAAGAGGGGTACAGTACTAACTAACCTGTTGCTGCGGGGTATTCCATGTTAGAATCTAGAGAGAGGAAACAACAAGGTTAAAGCCATGACTGTATATCTTATAAAATATATCCATATGATAACATTTCCTTAATGTTGGCTCTAATACCAGCACTAAAAACAAGACGCGTTTTCTACAGTACATCAAGTGATTTGAAACAGAAAATAGGGTAATGAAGGACTTGTGTCACATACATAAGGAATAGTTTCTTAACTGTGATTCCAGTTCTCTTGTAGGGGAATTTCCATTATAGTCTTAAGCAATTAATAATACCGCCCCCCTCCCAGCACTTCCTCAATATATATCTTTTTAATTGTAAATTTACGCCTTCCTTCGGGAAGGCCTGCAAAGACACTTAAGAAAGAGACAGGTTATGCAGCCTATATACATAGGCTACAATGGCCACATTCTTCATCATGAAGACAAAAAGGGCCATTCCAAAGTATTTGTGTATAATTTCAAGATGTTTTAGCAAATAGCATAAAACTCCATCCCAAACCCTTTTTAGGTCGAGCCTATACAGCCCTTGCGCTGTCTGGAAGATCTGTTGTATGTACTTTGTGGCAGCTGGAGATCAGCCCTAGGACTTGTCCTCTTCCGCCTTTGCTTAGGGACTTTTCTTTCTGTTGAACTGCCTCTATTTAACTGTCTTGATGGAAAACGACCAGTAGAGGTCAGTAAAATACCAGAATTGCTTTCTGCTTGTTCGACTGTCTCTAATTAACTATCTTAATAGAAAACGACCAGTAGAGATCAGTAAAATACCAGAATTGCTTTCTGCTTAGTGATTTTCTTTTTAGGTCTAGCTTTGATTGACCTGTTATATCTCTTCTGTGGGGTTTGGCAAACCCACCTATTGCCATTGGTTACTATCTGTGGCATTCAGAAATGCTGGCTTGGTATTGGTGCATTTGTGTAAAAGCCCCTCCTTTGCTGCTTAATTCTGTCCCTGGCAATTTCACCTATAGAAACTTTTGTTTGGCCATCACAGAGAGGTGTGGTGCAGCGGCCAGGGCAGCTGACTTCGGAGCACAGGGTTCACGGTTCGATCCCCGGCTCCGGCGGCAGCTCAGCTCAGCACCATGTGACTCTGGGCAATAGCTCACTTAATTTCCACTACGGCCCCCAGCGCCTTGAGACCCGTAAGGGTGAGTAGCTGCGCTATATAAAAACAGACTTACTTACATATATCACACGCTGTAGAGCGTGTGATGGCCCCTCCTCCTTGTTTTTAATTACGGTGTCAAATGCTTTTTATTTTTTAATCCGCGCTTTCAGTTTCATACAGATTTATATAGCCCAATTTATAAACCGGAGAGATTAATTGCTTTGCCCAGAATCACAGGATGTTCGCCGCCAAGAATCGAACCAGGATCCCCAGCTCTCAAGTCAGCAGCTCTCAAGTCAGCAGCTCTGCTGCGCTACGTCTTCTCCACTCCTGTGATACTTGTTTCTGTTTTCCTGCTGCCTCGCAGACACAAGTGGGACTAAGTGTTAACTACGTTTGAACACTGTAGTGTTCAGTGTGAAATAGATCTGTTTCACCTGAAACTATTTGCCCCCTCGCCCCCACTCTTGCACTGTCTGTTGCGAAACCTGGAGGTGGAGACATTTTCCGTAACAAAAGAACAAGTAACTTACCTTCGGTAACAATATATCTGTAAGAAACATAGGTTAGTTATAGATTCCTTACCTTAGAAATACCCCCAGGCATCAGACTGGAGCCGGAAAGTTTTTTCGTCAGCAGTACCCCTGCGCGTCAGAAGGTGGCGTCGGTCGACTACGCGTTCGTCATCGTGGTCGCCGGGATGACGTCGCGGTAGCTACATAAACGCCGCCCTCGCGCGCTGACACCAGTTCTGTACATGACTTTCCACGCCAGAAGCACAGAGCCATGCAAGACACTGGCCACTGGTGCACAAAACTAGGGCCCTGAAAGGAAGTCCTTAACCCTAGAAGTCAGTTCGCAGAACGGGGAGAATCGGTGGGGTGGTAAGGAATCCATAACTAACCTATGCTTCTTACAGATATATCCTTACCGAAGGTAAGTAACTTGTTCATCTGAAAGAAACAGTTAGTTATAGATTCCTTACCTTAGAATAGATACCCCAGCAATACCAACCCCGGAGGTGGGTCTGCGAACTAAGTTCACACCAGAAAGTCCTGGAGAACAGAATGGCCAAAGAAGCTGTCTCTCCGGACTTGGCTGTCCAGGCAGTAGTGTTTGATGAACGTGTGCAGCGATGCACACGTAGCTGCCTGACAGATGTCGTTTAGGGGGACTCCTCGTACCAAAGAAGTGGTAGCTGCCGTCGCCCTGGTGGAATGGGCGCGCAGTCCCACTGGAGGCTCCTTCTTTGCCAAAGAATAGCAGGCTTTGATGCACAGAACGACTTACCTGGAGATGGTCCGTTTGTGCATGGCCCGACCTTTCTTAGCGCCCACGTAACCAAAAGAGAGCTGGTCGTCCACCCGGAATTGTTTGGTGCCATCCAAGTAGAAGGAAGGCGCACGTTTTGGATCCAGACGGTGAAGCCTCTCTTCCTCTTTTGAAGGATGCGGAGGCGGAAAGAAGGTGGGCAAAGTGATTTGGCCAATGGGGAAAGAAGTAACCACCTTGGGAAGAAAGGACGGTCTAGTTCTGAGGACGACCTTGTCCGGGTGAACAGCCAGAAAGGGAGGCTTGGAAGAAAAAGCTTGTAGCTCACTCACCCTGCGCGCAGAGGTGATGGCCACCAGAAAGCAGTTTTCTTTAAGGTTAAAAGTCTGAGAGGACAGTTATGCAGCTGCTCAAATGGAGGGAACATAAGGTATGCAAGAACCAAGTTCAAGTCCCACTGAGGCATTACGAAGGGAACAGGAGGAAAAAGATGAGTAATGCCCTTAAGGAAACGATTTACAACTGGGGACTTGAAAAGAGAAGGCTGATCAGGAAGCCTAAGAAAGGCTGAAATGGCTGAGGGATAGCCCTTTAGAGTGCCCAGAGCAGAGCCCTGCTGGGCCAAAGAAAGAAGGAACAAGAGAACCTCAGAAAGAGGGGCGGAAAGGGGATCCACAGGCTTTGCTGTGCACCATGCCACAAATTTGTTCCATCTGCAGGCGTATACCGTCTTAGTGGAGGGACGCCTGGCTGCCAAGATTACATCACAGAATTCAGGAGGCAGGTCAAACGACGCCAGCTGCCGCCGCTCAATCTCCACGCAAGAAGGTGGAGGCTGGACAGGTTCATGTGGAGGACCGTCCCCTGCTGCTGCGACAGAAGATTCTCCCGAAGAGGCAGTCTGATCGGAGGATGGATGGCCATGTGTAGCAGCTCGGGATACCAGACTCTTCGTGCCCAATCCGAAGCCACAAGAATGACTTGGGCCCGGTCCCGCTTGATCTTCTTCAGCACTCTGGGTAGAAGTGGTATAGGCGGAAAGGCGTATAAAGACTGCAACTCCACTCCCGACGAAAAGCATCGCCTAGCGAGTGCCGCCTTGGAAATTCCAATGCGCAGAATTGCTGACATTGCACGTTCTCTTCGGTGGCGAATAGATCTAACCAAGGCTCTCCCCACTGCTGAAAGAGACCTTGCAGCACCTCAGAGTGAAGACACCATTCATGATCCATCATGAACCTGCGGCTGAGTTCGTCCGCCCTGGCGTTCAGGGAGGCTGCCACGTGTTGAACCACCAGGGATATGCCCTGATGTTCCAGACATGTCCAGAGGCAGAGGGCCTCTTGACAGACGGTCCACGACCCCACCCCGCCCTGTTTGTTGCAGTACCACATGGAGGTGGTGTTGTCTGTGAACACCGGCACTACTCTTCCCCGGACAGAGGGAAGGAATGCCTTGAGTGCAAGACGAATCGCTGGAAGCTCCAGAAGGTCTCCGTCTCTGCCTCTCCCATGTGGCTTCCCCATCCCAGAAGGGATGCGTCCGTCACCACTGAGTATTCTGGTTGGGGAAGGGAGAGGGATCTGCTGTTGACCCAATCCTGGTTCGTTAGCCACCACTGCAATTGTCGTGCAGTGCCCTCCGAGATCTGGACGCAATTGGACAGATTCCCCTGATGCTGTGCCACTGGAACTTCAGTTCCCACTGCAGAGCCCACATATGCCACCTGGCATGATCTACCAGCAGGATGTAGGAGGCCATGAGGCCCAGCAGCCTCAGGGTCATACTGACCGATACCCGGGATAGAGGCTGAAAGATCGGAATCATAGCCCGAATATCCCGGACTCGCTGTTCGGGAGGGTAGACCCGAAACTGTGTCGTTATCCAGAACCGCTCCGATGAAGAGGAGCTTCTGAGAGGGAGTTAGGTGTGACTTCGGCACGTTGATGGAGAACCCCAGCGAATGCAGGAGGTCGGCCGTAGTTTGGAGGTGGGAGACGAAAGCCTGGGGCGAGCCCGCCTTTAACAGCCAGTCGTCAAGATAGGAGAAGATTGGAACCCCTGATCTGCGCAGATGAGCTGCGACCACAGCCATCACTTTCGTGAACACCCGAGGGGCGCTGGTAAGGCCAAAGGGGAGCACGCTAAACTGAAAGTGCGCGTGGCCTACCGTGAACCGTAGGTAACGCCGGTGGGCCGGCAGGACGGGGATGTGAAAGTAAGCGTCCTGCAAGTCTAACGCTACCATCCAGTCTCCAGGGTCGAGGGCAGACAGGACCTGAGCCAACGTCAACATTTTGAACTTCTCCTTCCGGAGGAAGCGGTTTACGTCCCTCAGATCCAAGATAGGACGCAGTCCTTTGTCCTTCTTGGGCACCAGAAAGTAGTGGAAATAGCAACCACGACCTACTTCTGGGACAGGAACTCACTCAATGGAACCCTTGGCCAAGGGTGTCAAAACTTCCTGTTGGAGAAGGGCCAGATGATCCTCTGACATGCGATGGTACCGAGGTGGCATGGATGGAGGGGTAGTTTCGAAGGGGAGGGAGTAGCCCCTTCGGACTATTTGCAAAACCCACCTGTCCGACGTGATGGTGTGCCAGTGGGGGAGGTGTTGGCGAATCCTGCCGCCCACTGGCAATTGGTGGCCCTGAAAGGTCGGACTAGGAGGGTTTGGAGGCTGCTGCAGAGGGGGCTGTGGTGGACTGGCCCGCCCGCTGGCCCCCAGAACCACGGCATTGGTTCCCACGTCCCCGGGCGCGCAAGGGTTGAACAGCTTGCGCTGGCCTGTGGCTCTGGGCGGGACGTGGCAGGGCACCCCTTCCGTAGCCAAGAAAAGGGCGAAAAGCAGACTGCGCAGGGCGGGTGGTGGAGAGGCCCAAGGACCTGGCCGTAGCCTGAGAGTCACCAAATAGGCGACGGCCATCAAATGGCATGTCCATAAGGGTGGATTGGACATCCCCGGAAAAACCAGTTGACCTCAACCAGGCGTAGCGTCGAAGGGCTACTGACGTGGAAATCGTCCTGCCTAGTGAGTCGGCGGTATGCAGCCCACAGCGGATGGTAAACTTCGCTGCGTCTCTCCCTTCGGCAACTGCACGGGAGAGTACGGCCCGGGCCTCCTCCAAGCACTGAGGCAGCACTTGCGCAACCGTATCCCACACGGAGTGGGTGTAACGGCCCAACAGACATGCGGTGTTTACCGACTGCAGTCCCAAGCTGGAGGAAGAAAACATCTTCTTCCCAAGATGTTCCAGCTTTTTGGATTCCCTATTAGGTGGAGCAGTAGGGAATGCGCCCTTGGAGGTGAAGGCTTGGACCACCAAGCTCTCAGGGGTGGGGTGTTGGGAGAGGAAAGTGGGGTCGCCCGGGGCCGGGCGGTGGCGTCGGGCAATCATCTTGTCACAGGAGCCCCTGTGTTGGGCCTGGACCAGGTGCCCAAAAGGATGTCCATGAGGGCTTCATTAAACGGTAGCAGGGGCTCCGAAGAGCTCGCTGCCGGTTGAAGCACCTCTGTCAGGAGGTTAGTCCTGACTGCCACCGTAGGTAGCTCGAGGTGGAGAGCCTCGGCCACCCTACACAACACCACTGCGTATGACGCTCCCTCCTCCGTAGCCACGGTAGGAGGAGACAACATGCCAAGGTCTGGTGAGGTATCCAGACCACTGGCTTCCCCCAGTTCCTCTCTTAGTCTGGTTCATAACCTAGCTAGTCGGTTAAAGGGTCCCCAGGCCCCTCCAAATCCTCCTCACCCTCCTCTGGCTGCCAATCTGGTCTCAAAGTGCCAGGGTAGAACAGAGGCACAAAAGTACCCGTCGACGCCGGTCCGGCTCCATGTCTACCTCAAGGTGGAGGCCGGGATCGACGTTGGCTGGGGACACAGCCGACGCCAGCTGCGGACGTGGTGCCGGCCGAATCGACGCCGGGGGAGGCATAACAAGGTCGACCGGCGCCGATCCGGATTCAGGCCTGGATCCAAGGGAACCATGCGGCGCTGAGGCCGAAGCCGCCGGCGTCGAAGGCCCAGGGCCCCCAGCCGAGTCCGCGGGGACCGAAGGCGCGCCAGCGGAGTAGGGCTGCCCAAAGATGGCATGTATCGCTTTGTAAAACTGACGAAGCTGGGCAGGGGTCGCTCCAGGTCCCAGGAAGGGGGGGAAACCCGGAGCCGAACGTTCGGGCTCCGCACGTGGAGCCGCTGGAGGGGCACCACCCGCATCCCTCGTCGCGTCGGCCGACGGACGGGGAGAAGTCGAAGAGCGACGATGCTTCTTTGACTTCTTCTTGTGCTTCGACTTACCTGACCCCGAGTGCGAAGACTTGGACGAAGAATGGTGGTGGCTCCGTGACTGGTCCCTCAACCTCCTACTCGACCGGGACCTCGAGCGGCGTGGAGCCGACTGCCGGGCCTCGAGAAGCTTTCGGGACCGCTCCCGCAAAGACTTCGGATTCATGGTCCGGCCGTCGGAGCACGACTTGGGGAACTGCAAGCCTTGAAGCTGGGCATCCCTCGTGCACCAGGAGTCGATGGACTCAAAAAACGATGTCGACAAAAGTCGAGAAAAAGTCAGTAAATAAGTGACTGGGGTACCTCTCTCTCCGGATCTGCGCTTGCTGGCGTGGAAAAGAAAGAACTGACGTCAGCGCGCAAGGGCGGCGTCTATGTAGCTACCGCGACGTCATCCCGATGACGAACGCGGAGTCAACTGACGCCACCTTCCGACGCGCAGGGGTACTGCTGACGAAAAAACTTTCCGGATCCAGTCTGACGCCTGGGGGTAATTCTAAGGTAAGGAATCTATAACTAACTGTTTCTTTCAGATACAATAAAGCGCATATTGACGAATGGTGAGACCTTTATCAGAGTGTGGTTATTTTTCTTTTCCCAGCTCCAATGGGATTCAAATGGGGTGATATGTTATCTTAGCTGTGCATCAGCTTCTCGTTTTCATCATTATTTTTGTCAGGTTTGTTTGCTTTGAACTTATTTCACCTCAAGTTAAATAAACCGATTATGCACTAGATACGGGCTTCTGCCTCGAGACTCGAGGGTAGGATGAATTTGTTTCAAGGAACAGTCTCTCTGTTCCTTGATCCTGTTTTCGGAATCATTGGCGATGCCTGCACACCCTGTGGCTGTGTTTCTTATCTGTCGGGGGTGCTCCGGATACACAGGGATCATGGATTTGCATGAGGGGTCAGGTTTGCTTCTCTTCTCATTCCCAGTCGTGATCGTTTCCCTGCTTTGCCTCGCACCTTGATTCAGCTCAGGGTGTGCAGACGGAGTGAGCAGGGCAGGGAAGCATACTACCTGAGAGCATAAAATCAGGATGTAGCCTATTTAGAAGAATCATTCAGCTATGGGTCGTGCTCTGATTTGCTTCAGCCACCTTGCACTCACCCCCTTCACTGTAATGCTTCAGCCTTCAGTTTTCCTCAGACCTGGAACCCCTATTTCCATGCAGTTCCTGTTCAATAGCTGTTGGTTCTGGAGGAACATCCCCCGCTGCCAGGTTCTGCCACAGCTTTGTGGACTTTGTTAATACCCAAGATGGACCGGTCTACAGAGGTTCGAATAAGCCCCGGTTGAGTGACTGTGTCATATCCGGACAAAACGATCATCCCTTAGGCAAAGAACAGCTTTGTCATTCAGTATCTCAAGAAAGAAATGAAGACTGCTCCCGCTTCCCCATATAGCAGTCACCTTCCATGGAATACGTGAGCAAGAAGGTATATAGTACAAGATCCTGCAGATTTACACAGCGCAACTTAACACCCTGAGAAATGAAGTGATTTGCCCATAATCACAGGATGTTGCGCCACCGAGACTCGAACTGAGATCCCCAGCTCTCAAGTCAGCAGCTCTGGCCGCTGCGCCACATGCTCTCCACTCCTGTTCTACTTCTTTTCTTTATATTTTTACCAGATGGCCCTCTGCCTATTTCATGTCCATTTGTCGCCACTGCAGCATGTTATGTATCAAACTTTCGCAATAAAATAAAAGGTCACTTTCCGTTGGCAGAATTTCAAATGTGAGTTGCTCACATATCGGTTGCATAATCAAAAGTGTATAAAAATCTGCCTTCAGACAGGCGGCTCACTCTTATCATCGTGAGATGTTTTTCTGCACCGACTGCACATTATGAGATCCGTCAGAAGGCAAAGAAAAAACTGTACAAGGAAACAGTTTTAACAAAGCAGATCAAACTAGAAATGTCCATATGGTATTCCAGGGCATATTTTGTTTTCGCACATTTCTCCACGTTGGAAGCAGAATTCGCTCAATTAGAGCTGTCATGCATTATTTTCTTATTGTGAGTTTTGAATTCATCAAACCTACCAGTAGCGCTTTCACAATCCAACTTCTCGTCAAAAAGTTGCGCTTTCCTCCCAGTTAAATGCTATTTTTGACCCTATTTAGCCATTATTTTGATTTATCTATCACATTCCACCTCACCAGTAACACGAGTCTATATTGGCTTATAACTAAGAATAGACATTTTTTCAGAGATACAAAGTACTATATTATTTGTAAACGAGTGATTAGAAAACCAAACTGCTGTTATTGTCACCTAGTTTTGTTTTGTTTACTTCCTCAGCAATGGAAGCCCTACATAACAGGCATAGTATAATTTTAGGGGACATATTTAAACCTGCTGTGGAGTGTCACTCCCTATAGTTTGCTTTCATAATATATTTAATTAATTATATTATCAAAAACATTAATGCAGGCCAGCCAGAAAAATTAATCCTCTAACAGACTGTTGTTTGCATATCAAGTAGCTAATTTCACAGTTTCTCTCTCTCCTTCTTATTCCCTCGTTCCTCCCTTCCTTACTGGGCTCCATAATCTTTTCTTACATCCTTCCTTACCTTCCTTCGTTCCTAACCCTCCATCCTTTTCCCACTCTTCATTACTACAACCATCTCGTCCCCCTTCCTCGATTCCTCCTTCCCTCAAACCCTTCCTTCCTATTTACTTCCACTGTCCCATCTGCCTAGAATCCTCTCTGCCTCTCTCTCTTTCTTCATTACCTCCTTTCCTCCTTCTTCCTTCTTGCCCGTCATAATCCCTCTCTTCACTCCTTAATCGTATACCCGACCTTATTTCCTCAACCCTTATTTCAACTTCACTTATTCCAGTCACTCATATCTTGCCCTTCCGCCTTTCACTAAGTCCTTTCTTTTTTTCTTCTTGCTTTCTCTCCTATCCTTTTTTCCTCTTTCTCTCCCTTACTCCATCCTTCCTTCCCTCCCTTCATTCCTCTCTCACATCCTTTCATCTTTCCTCCCTTCCTTCTCTTAATTCCTTCCGCCTTTCTTTCCTTCCTTCCCTTTTTTCTCTATCACATTGCTCTTTCACTCAACGTCACACAGTTTTACGCCACACAATTCAACTGCACACATTTCCATTCCACACTACATAATTCACCAACACACCGCATTATTCAACTCAACAACACAATTTCATAACACCACATACATCCAATCCAAGGCACATAATTCCACATCATGCTACAAAATTCAACAGCACACGACATAATTAAACTCCACTACATACCATTCCACACCACAAAATACCATTCCACATAATTACACGCCACCGCACCCACTCCGCATAATTCCAATATGCTCAATAGTACATAATTACTATCCACATACTTCAATTGTATACCATGCCACATAATTCCACTACACAAATCCGCTCCACACCACACAATTACATGCCACACAATTCCACAACTAACAATTTCAATCTAACTCACATAATTCCACTACACACCACATACATACCCTCTACAACACATAGGTAAAGGACATTATCATTAACAACGCTAATTGCTCTAACTCAAGCAAATGCACGTGGTAATGCATGCATGTGCCTACAAAATAATGTGGCCAGTCTTGTTTATTATAACTTTTCAACATGTTGCACAGCAGCCACACTGCTCTACAACATAGCTTCAAACAAAGGCCAAACCAAAACCTCTGGCTAAGCACTTATACGGTCCCAAAGTCGAGACCTATTGGCTATGCCAATGCTTGTTTCATTTTTCTGGCAACTGCCTCTATTTAACTTTCTTGATGGAAAACGACCAGCAGAGGTCATTAAAATACCAGAATCACTTTAGCATTCCCTAGATTCTAGGCCATAGAAACTTGTATTCAACGGCCACCCGTAGACAATAATATTTTTTTCAAATCTTGTATTTTCAGTGATACGACCACCGAAGGGGCTAATTTTATTTTAAAAACAGACCTGTGGACAATACAATTTCCCGCTGATAGGCAGTATTCCTCTCAATGTGTTCCCATACCTGGCGTGTTCCGCAGTTTGGTGCTTACTTTACCTCCATGTTAAAGAACAGTAGATGTTTCAGCACCCAGGCTAATGTGCTGCATAGCTAAATACATATAAGGTCCCAAAGGCGAGACTGATTGCATTGCAAATGCTTGTTTATGATAGAGATGAAGGAGAGCAGGACAGTGTGGCCTCAAAGGCTGTCATTATAAGGTTAAAAATAGAGAATGTGCCTTTAGGAATCCAGAGACCACCAGTATCTCATCATGCTCAGCAGGTGGCAGTTATTTCAGTTCTTTTTTAAGTCAATGTATGATAATATGAAGATTTCATGGATACCTCTGTCCATTCCCCCGGGGAGGAGGGAGGGTGGCTTATAACTATAATGGAAATTCCCCTACGAGAGAACAGGAGTTACAGGTAAGAAACTATTCCTTCTCTCGTAGGGGATTTCCATTTATAGTCATAAGCACTGAAGAACAAGTTATTTACCTTCGGTAACGCATTATCTGCTAGAGACTCTATCTAGCTGCAGATTCCTTACCTTTGAATTTCCCAGGCTTCAGGCTGGAACCGGAAACGTTTGCTGAGCAATAACCCTTGTGCGCGCCGTCGGGTGGCTCCATTCGGCTCCGTGTGACGTCGTCAGCATCGGTAGCATCGGTTATGACGTCGCGGTGCCTATATAGGCGCCACCCAGACGCAAGGACGTCAGTACATTTTGTTTTTTCCACGCCAGAAGCGCAAAGCCACAAAGTAAGTGACATAGTCGTGTGCATAACTAGGGCCCTAAAAGGGGGAACAACCCTAGCCCTACCATATTAGTTCGCAAAGCAGGGAGGCATGGGTGGGGCTGTAAGGAATCTGCAGCTAGATAGAGTCTCTAACAGATAATGCGTTACCGAAGGTAAGTAACTTGTTCATCTAATAGAGACTTCTAGCTACAGATGTCTTACCTTTGAATTAGATACCCAAGCCATACCATTCCGGTGGTGGGCTGTGGATCAATATCCTATACTAGGAAGTCCTGCAGGACCAAGCAAGCAAAATGCCCTTCCCTGCAGACCTGACCATCCAGGCAGTAGTGTTTTGCAAACTTGTGCAAAGATGCCCGCGTTGCCGCCTGACAGATGTCTTGCACTGGGGTTCCCCGAACCAGGGCCGTAGACGCAGCCTTTCCCCTGGTGGAATGGGCCCTTAATCCCTCAGGGGGCTGATTCTTTGCAAGGACATAACAGATTTTGAGGCAGAGAACGACCCAATGAGAAATGGTCCTTTTCTGCACTGCCCTTCCCTTCTTCGGTCCCACATACCCCACAAAGAGTCGGTCGTCCACCTGGAACTCTTTTGTGCGGTAAAGGTAGAAAGACAACGCTCTTTTTGGGTCCAGCCGGTGAAGATTCTCCTCTTCCTTAGAGGGATGCGGGGGAGCAAAGAAGGTGGGCAACATGATGGACTGACCCAGATGGAAAGGGGTCACAACTTTTGGAAAAAAGGATGCCAGGGTGCGAAGCACCACTTTGTCCGGAAAGGACATAAGATAAGGAGGCGAACAAGATGACGCCTGCAACTCACTCACCCTCCAGGCCGATGTAATCGCCACTAAGAAGGCTGTACTGATGGTCAACAGCCGGAAGGGACAATTGTGTAAAGGCTCAAAAGGAGCACACATCAGGTAGGTGAGGACCAAATTAAGGTTCCACTGTGGCATAACAAAGGGCGTGGGTGGAAACAGGTGAGCCAGCCCTTTTAGAAATCTATTTACAATAGGAGACTTGAAGAGAGAATGTTGGTATGGCAGCCGCAAAAAGCAGACAGAGCAGAAAGGTAACCCTTGAGAGTTCCCAAAGCAGATCTCTGTTGGGCAAGGGTCAGAATGAACAAAACACCAGTAGAAAGAGAAGCAGAAAGAGGGTCAATACACCTTTCTGTAGAGTATAATACAAATTTCTGCCAACGGCAGGATTATGCCGTCTTAGTGGAGGGCTGCCTGGCCGCCAGAATAACATTACAGACTTCAGGAGGAAGGTCAACTGCCGCTGCTCAATCTCCATGCATGAAGGCGCAGAGTTGACAGGTTCGGGTGGAGGACCCTCCCCTGCTGCTGCAACAGAAGATCCTCCCAAAGGGGCAGCCTTATCGGAGGATTGATGCTCATTCGCAGAAGCTCTGATACCAGACTCTCCTTGCCCAGTCCGGAGCCACAAGGATGACTTGGGCCCGGTCGCTCCTGATCTTCTTCAGAACCCTGGGCAGGAGTGGTGTGGGCGGAAAGGCGTACAGCAGGCCTGAGCTCCACTCACAACAAAAGGTGTCGCTGAGCGATAGCCACCTTGGAAACTCCAGCGCGAAGTACTGCTGACACTGCGAGTTCTCTTCGGAGGCAAACAAATCTAACCAAGGTTCTCCACACTGCTGAAAGAGAGTCTGCCATTGACCCAATTGCGGTTCATCAACCACCACTGCAGATCTCTTGCAGTTCCTTCCGAGATCTGGACCATGTCGGTGAGATTTCCTTGATGCTGTGCCGACTGCAACTTCAGGTGCCACTGCAGAATCGCATACGCCCCCTGGCATGCTTTACCAGTAGGATGCAGGAGGCCATGAGGCCCAACAGCCTCAGAGTCAGTCTCACCGAAATCTAGGATGGAGGCTGAAACATCGGAATCATAACTTGAATATCCTGGACTCGCTGCTCGGTAGGATAGGCCTGAAACTGCACTGTGTCCAGAACTGCTCCGATGAAAAGGAGCATCTGAGACGGAGTCAGGTGTGACTTCGGCACATTTATAGAGGACCCCAGTGAATGCAGGAGGCCCACCGTAGTCTGAAGGTGGAAGACGACAGCCTGGGACGAGGACGCCTTCAACAGCCAGTCGTCGAGGTAGGGGAAGACTGACACCCCTAACCTGCGCAGATGAGCTGCGACCACCACCATCACCTTGGTGAACACCCGAGGGGCGCTGGTCAGACCGAAGGGGAGCACTGTAAACTGAAAGTGCTTGCGGCCTACCTTGAACTGCAAGTAACGCCTGTGGCCCGGCAAGATGGGGATGTGAACATACACATCCTGCAGGTCCAACACTACCATCCAGTCTACTTGGTCTAGGGCAGACAAGACCTGAGCTAGGGTGAGCATCTTGAACTTCTCCTTCTTGAGGAAGAGATTGATGGTCCGAAGTTCTAAAATGGGCTGCAACCCTTTGTCCTTCTTCGGGATCAGAAAGTAGCGGGAATAATAACCACTGTCTACTACTGAAACCGGGACCCTTTCTATAGCTCCCTTGGCCAAGAGAGCTGTAACTTACTCTTGGAGCAACCTTAAATGATCCTCCATCAGCTGTTCCTGATTTGGCAGAATGAGAGGAGGAAAAGAGAGGAAAGGCAGAGAATAGCCCTCCTGAATGATCTGCAAGACCCACTTGTCCGATGTAATGGATCTCCACTGGGGGCGATGATGATGAATTCTCCCGCCAGCTGGGGTAGTGTGGTCTTGCAGACTCAGACTAGGAGTGCTTAGAGGCTGCGGCTGCCGGGGGCAGGGTGTCCCATGACTTCTGACCTCCATTCCTGGATCGGAATCCACCGGATGGCGTCCACGTCCCCGCACGGCTTGGTCAGTCTGTGCAGGACGGTGGCTGGGATAGGGCTGATGCTGCTGGAAACCCCTTTCGTTGCCACGAGAAGGGCAAAAGGAAGACTGGCCACGAGGAGTGGAGGAGAGGCCCAAGGATCTGGCCGTAGCTCGAGAGTCCTTGAACCTGACATGGGCCGAGTCTGCGTTTTCCCCAAAAAGAACGGTTTCATCAAAGGGCATGTCCATCAGATTGGCTTGGACATCACCCAAGAAGCCAGTTGTCCTAAGCCAGGCGTGGCGCCTCAAAGCCACTGTCGTTGAAATTGATCTGTCCAG
The DNA here is from genome assembly GCA_963921515.1 of Calotriton arnoldi. Classification (NCBI taxonomy): domain Eukaryota; kingdom Metazoa; phylum Chordata; class Amphibia; order Caudata; family Salamandridae; genus Calotriton; species Calotriton arnoldi. The sequence goes on along the minus strand of CAWUFW010026050.1, from coordinate 16,692 downwards.
CGAATCTGTCATATCTAGACTACACCGTATGGTGGATTTTGCTGCATCTCTCCCATCCTTGACTGCTTGGGAGAGCACAGCCCGGATCTTCTCCAGGACTTGTGGCAGCACTTGCGCAATCGTCTCCCAAAGGGAGTGGGAGAAACGGCCCAATAAGCATACAGCATTCACCGATTGCAATACCAGGCTGGAGGAAGAAAACAACTTCTTCCCAAATGAGTCCAGCCTCTTGGATTCCATATCCGGAGGGGCATAAGGGAACATGCCCTGGGACGTAGAGGCCTGCACCACCAAACTTTCATGGGTGGGATTATGGCTGAGGAACTTCGGATCGGAGAGATGGCAGAGTGCAATTCTCCTATTCACAGCAGCCCCTGTGCTAGGCTTGGACCACGTGCCTAGAAGGATGTCTGTAAGTGCCTCATTAAAGGGCAAAAGAGGTTCGGAAGTGGGAGCCCCAGGTTGAAGCACTTCGGTCAGGAGATTAATCCTGATCTGCACTGAGGGCAGTTCCAGTCCAAGGACCTCAGCTGCCCTCTTTACCACCATGGCATAGGATGTACCCTCCTCCATAGCCACTGTTGGCGGAGAAAGCATGCCAGCATCTGGAGAAGTGTCCAGTCCACTGGCTTCCGCAAGTCCCCCATGCCAGTCCAAATGCTCCACAGAGTCATCCTGCTGTTCCAGAGGGTCCATAGACGCATCCAATTCCTCTCCTGAGCCTAGCACATCTTCAAAGTGCTCAGGCAACAACATAGAACCTCAGGGTTCAATCGGCGCTGGAATCGGCGTCGAGCGACATCATTCTGGCTCCGTGTCATTGGGCATGAGGATGGGGTTGGCACCGCCGATGGGCACTGGTCGCGGCACAGGCACCGACTTCAGGTCCAATGCTGGAGGAAGTTGCATTGGCCCGACCGGCATCGACCCGGATCCGGGATCGGATCCCTGAGGCCACACCTGCGCCATTGCCGGAGGAGTCGATTGCGTCGAACCCGATGCGGCCCCCAATGGGGTCCGAGAGCTCACCAGCGGATTAGGCCCACTCAAATACGCTGTGCATGGCCTCATAAAATTCTTTTGTTTGAGCGGGGGGTCACTCCGGCTCCCGGGAAGGGAGGGAGGCGCGAAGTCAACCCAGGCTCCAGCTCCGGGTAACCATGCCTAGAGCATCGGTGCTCCTTTCTTCTCTCGTCGACGGATGACAGCCAAGGTGAAGATGAAGTCCGCTTGGACTTCTTCTTCTTATTATGCCTCTTCCCCGATTGTCCAGAGAACCTTGAGTGGGAAGAAGAGGACTTAGGGCTCCGGGAGCGGTCCTGCGACCTCCTCTTCTTCGATCGGAACCGGGACCTCTGCGTAGTCTAGCTCGACTGTGTTGACTGCCAAGCCACGAGGAGCTTCATCGCCCGCTCCCTCAAGGCCTTCGGAGCTATGGCCTGGCAGTCCGAGCATGACTTTGAGTCGTGGTCGCGCTCGAGACACCAGAGACAGACGAGGTGGGGATCGGTGACCGACATCATGCAATCGCAGGCACCGCACGGCCTAAAACCGGTCTTCCTCGAAGACATCCCTTGCATACGAAGTGGAAAAAATTTGGGAATTCGACAAAAGTCAAGAAAAAATCTGCCAAAAAGCGACAGAGGGGTAGCTCTTCCCGGATCGGAGCTTATCTGGCACGGAAAGTAAAGAACTGACGTCCGCAAGCCTGGGTGGCACCTGCATAGGCAGCGCAACGTCATAACTGTCGCCGACAACGTCACAAGGAGCCGAATGGAGCCACCCGACGTCGCGTGCAAGGGGTATTGCTCAGCAAATGTTTCCGGATCCAGCCTAACGCCTGGGAAATTCAAAGGTAAGGAATCTGCAGCTAGAAGTCTCTATCAGATTAGAGTATCAAGCCCATCCCCACTAACAGTGATGGACAACACATAGGATCAACTAAGGTAGCCTTTATGCAAATAGATTTCTGAGGGAAGCCTGCCCTCCTTGAACGTCTATTCTATCATCCAAGTCTAGGCAATAGTGTTTGGTGAATGTGTAAACTGATCTCCACATGTCTGCTTTGCAACTATACGCTAGTGATATTCCTAATCAAAGCAGCAGTGGCCGCTTTACCTCTAGAGGAGTGTCATTTAGGTTTAGCTGACTGTGTTTTGTTAGCTTTTTGATAGCACAACCGGCCACAGGAAACTATCCATCCGGAAATGGATTGTTTGGAAGTGGCTAAACCAGTACAGAACAGACCATAGTTGATAAACTATTGGTTCGATCTGCGGATGTCCCGTGTTTTATTGAGATATAATCTTAAAAAAACTCCTCAAATACAGGGAATGAAAAGTTCTTTCTGGTGGAGTAGAGGGATTCTGAAAGAATGTTGGTAATGAGATGGTCCAAAATCACTTTGGGGTGGAATTTCGTGTGACTCCTCATGACCACTTTGTTGGAGTGGAAGATTGTGTATGGTTCATAAGACCATAGTGATTGGATCTCGCTAACCCTTCGAGCTGATGTTATTGTTACAAGGAAAGCTGTCTTCTAAGAAAGGTGTTGCAGGGAGGCTTTGTGACTAGGCTCAAAGGGATCCTGCACAAGGAAAGAAAGCACTATGTTAAGTTCCCAGGGAGGTGAGGGGTTCATAATGGGAGGGAAAGCCTTATTCAGTCCTTCTCAAAAAATCCTTTAACATGGTGATTTTGAAAAAAGTTTGTGAAAGACATTTTTTGTAAGAAGCATGCGCTGCCAGGTGAACCTTTATAGAACAGTATTGCAAGCCAGATTTATCCAAGTGTAGAAGGTATGGATGTCTGACATCTTCTTGGCATGTAATAGGTCCACGTTCTTAGAGGAATACCAAATGCAAAATCTCTTCCACTTGAAGGCGTATGCGGAATGGGTGGAAGGACGCTTAGCCTTCTTGAGGATCTCCATGCAGTCTTGTGGCAGGTTCAAATCTCCGTTTTGCACTAGCTCAGGGGCCATGAGGGCAAATTCAAGGAGGAGAGATTAGGGTGAACCACCTGGCCTCTGGATTTCATTAGTAGGTCCGGTCGGCATGCAGCTTGAGATGTGGACGCTCTTACTGATGAAGCAGGTCCATGAACCACCATTGACGTGTCCACTCTGGAGCTATGAGGATCATCTTGGCTCTCAAGTGTGACAGCTTGATTAGGACTGCCGGGATCAGGGGAATCGGTGCAAAGGAGTAAAGAAATATGATGGACCAGTCGATCCATAGGGCATTCCCCAGTGCCTCTGGATGGTAGTACCTGGAGGCGAAGCTGCTGCACTTTCTGTTTTCTGCAGTGTTGAAAAAGTAGATAGCTGGGGTGCCCCTCATTTGGAAGATATTTTTTAAGACTTTGTCGTGTAAGACCCATTCGTGGTTTTCATCGAGAACTCTGCTGAGAACATCTACCTGAACATTTTGGACACCTGGGAGATGAGTTGCTTTGATTTTCAGGTTCCTGGCCAACAGCCATTCCCCAACTGCCTGGGCCTCTATTGACAAGACTCTGGACTTCGTCCCCCCCTGCTTGTTGAGGTAGTGCATGGTGATTGTATGTGCAATTTGAACAAGCAGGGTCGTGTTCGTGAATGATGGGTGAAAGGCCTTGAGCGCTAGATGAACTGCGCGGAGCTCTAGGAGATTGATATGATATGTCATCTTTCTCTCCGACCATGTGCCCTGAATCTGGAGGTCATCCATGTGGGCTCCCCATCCTAGTAATGATGCATCTGTCACCTTGGTCTGAAAGAGGACCTGTTGGTGAAACGGCATGCCTTAAAAGATATTTGTTGGAGAGAACCATCATTTCAGGGACTGTTTGAATATATACACAAGAGAAAAAGCTGTTGCAGCACACCCAATACTATGTATAACAATCCAAAAACAGTGTTGGACACACAGCACAGCACAGCATCCTCATGGTAAACAGCAAAAGCGGGGCAAAACCCTAGTAAGTTTGCGACCCTATACACAAAAGTATCTCCACAGCAATGGCAAGTCTGTCCGCTCGCAGTGTATGTACATACTCTGCGAGCGGACAGACTTGCCATTGCTTTTGCTGTTTACCATGAGGATGCTGTGAATTGCAATTAATGCTACATACGGTTTATACATATAGAATTCCGCTGTTTTGTAGTATACACCACAATACTCACGGGACGACACTTCAGCAGTGCACAGCTTATAATTTGGATATTCGGGACTCATTATTGCTTCATGTTTCGTACTACAGCTATTCCTTTTGGACCATCTGGTACATCATATGAACATTTTGGGCTTTGGTACACGCAACTGGACGTACTACTTGGACAGTTCCTCATTGGACTTTACTGCTTCATTATTCCCATTTTGCCTTGAAAAAGTCTGAGTACAGACAAAACACGTGTCGGCTAAATCGTGTGCTGGGAATTTTTAAGAAACTAATAAAAAGAAAAGGAATTATCAACTGATGACGTTTTTGGACTACTTTAATTCTCTGTATATCATTTGTCTGATTGGATTATCCTCATGTGCTTAGGAATATATTGGAATCTAGACTGTGTTTAGTATTTGTCCAACACTGTTTTTTGATTGTTATACATAGTAATGGGTGTGCTGCAACAGCTTTTTCTCTTGTGTATTGATATGCATGTTATCTTGTAACGTGCTGACAGCACCTCTAGGTAGTAGGTGTTTTAAGCTACTTTAGCACCCCTCTGTAACTATAGCAACAAAATTATTCACGCTCATTATTGTCAGTTGTAGACACGTTGTCCTTATTGATGTGCGGTTATTTCCCTCATAGGGAACACTACTACCTATCAGCTTTTTTCTCATAACTGTTTGCATGTGTGGACAGCTTGATCTTGTCTTTCCAGTTGCCCGTCAGTTGGTCCCCCTGGTCCTCTACACATTCTTGGAGAGGCTGCATGTAGAGGTGAGCATTTGGGGTGAGGAAGATGCATGAGGCCATTGAGCTGAGAAGAGATGAAACTGCCCTCACCATTGGATGAGATACTTTCATGAGAATATGACATTTCTGAAGGATCTTGCCTGTCTGGTGTCAAAGGAGGCTACCAAGTAATGCAAATTCTGAACCGAAGTTGGGGTGGACTTGTTGTGGTTGACATGAAGCCCCAACCGTTGAAGGAGATCGCAGGTCCAACTGAAGTGAAGCTGGGCTTCCTGAGACATTGAGCCAGTCTTCAAGGTATGGGTAGACGAAGATTCAGTGCTTTCTCAAAAGGGCTGCCACCACTGCCATGCACTTTGAAAATGTTCTGGGTGCTGACTTTGGGCTAAATGGAAGAGCTGTGTTCTGATAATGGTCCTGTCTCACAACGAACCTTAAAACTTTTCAATGCTTTTTGCCGATTGGAATATGAAAGTATGCATCCTGAAGGTCGATGGAGCAAAGCCAACCTCCATAGTGTAATTGGGGATAGATTTGATGTAATGCCAGCAGCCGGAACTTCTTTCGCCGAATCCACTTGTTGGCTATTTTAAGATCGAGTATGGGTCTGAATTCATTTTTGTCTTTCTTTTTCACCAGGAAGTACCTGGAGTAAATGCCTGTCCCCCGTTGCCTGAGGGGAACGGCTTCCACTGCATTCTTCTGTAAGATGATGTTGACTTCCAACCGTAGCAATGTAAGATGGAAATTGGACGGTTTTGGAGGAATGGACGGTGGCGGGGTGGTAAACCTCAGACAATATACATTTTGCACAATATTTAGAACCCAGGCATCTTTTGTGATGTGTTGCCACTCTGTCAGATAATGAGAAATGCTTCCCCCTATTGGAGTGGGTAACTGAAGAGGGGGAAGAGAGGACTCATTGTTTGGATCCTGTTGCTTGTTTATACCTTAATGCAGGCTGTTGGGCTGAGCATCCTCTCATCTGATTTCGCAGTTGCTGGTACAACTTTTGGTGTTGTTGTTGAGGTTTACCTGTGTACCACTGAGGGATATGAACCCTCTGAGAATAAAACCGACATCTGCAGGGTCGGAACGATCTTCTCTGTTCTTTTGGTTTCTCGGGACCCACTGCTTTGAGGGTCTCCATTTCACTTGTCATTCTCGCCATTTCGTCATCAGCGTGACTTCCAAAGAGTGTGGAACCTGAGAATGGCAAGTTCTGTAAATGCTTTTGCGACTCTGGCTTAAGGGATGTCGACCGGAGCCAAGCATGCTTCCTTCAGGTAACTCCGTGACTGTATGCATGTGTGGCTAGTAGGGAAGAATCTGCCACTGTGCTAATCACCTCATTAGACACCATTGCTCCCTCCTTGACTATCTCCATGAAGTCTTCTCTCTTACCCCTTTGGAGATGTTCAGCGAAATGCTGTATGGAGTCCCAGAGGACCCTGTCATATCTACCCAAGGGAGCTGTAGCTCTGGCTGCTTTCATTTATGTTGCCGTCATGCTGCAGATTTTGCAGCCTGCCGAGTCCAGTTTACTGCTCTCTTTATCCAGAGGAGCAGATGATGATGGAGATGTGGAATGGTACTTCTTGACCGCGAATATTACCACAGAGTCTGGTGGAGGATCAGAGCGGAGGAATAGAGGGTCTTGATCCGGAGGATGGTATTTTTTTTTAAGCCTCGACAGAGCAGGCTTAATTATGACAGGTGTCAAAAACAACTCTATGGCAGGTTCTAGGAGGCCAGGGACCACTGGAAGTAGAGGTCTGTAAGCTGTATGTTGGTGTAGTGTCTCGAATATCACAGATGTGGAAGGTGTTGGGACCAACATCTGTATATTCAATTTAGCTGCCCCTCGTACCAGGACCTCTTGGAAGGTTGTAATGTCATCCACAGGGGGGATACGAGGCAGTGGAGAGTCCGAAGATTTTGGAGAATATTCTCCTGTAGACATGGAGGAAGTATCTGTATATCTTTGGTAAGATGTTGATCTTGATCGTGTATGGTGAGACCTATGGCGTCGATGAGAACCCCATGAAGATTGTGATGAGCCCCTAGGACTATGACGGCCATGCTGGCGAGAACGGTGGAGCATTCGAGAGGGCTACCTATTCCTCGGAGCTGGAGTGCCTCTAGGTGTAACTGGAGTCACTGGAAGAGGTGCTATTGGTGGAGGTGGTGGTTGAAGAGGCGAGAATGGTTGCGGAGGTGGAGGAAGTAGAGTAGGAGATGAAGGTGGAGCAAGTGACATAGGAGGAGGAGATGAAGATGAAGGCACCAGTGTGTGTGGGAGAAGGTGAATATGCTGTCGAATATTGAGAGTCTGTAGAAGAATAGATTCTTCTCTTCTTTCTTGTCTCCTGTTGTCTCCTCGACATCGGAAACTCTTCGACGTCGACATTTCACAACGATGCTTTGAACTTGCTCCACTCCTCAACATCGACCTCCCTCGACGTCGAGCCACTCTTTCTTGATGGCGATGCACTCCTCGACGTCGACCGCACCTGCAAGTTGACGATATATGGCCTTTCAACGTTGACTGGGGTCGCCTCGACGAACAACGATATCGCTTCCTTGACATCGATCCAGCTCTTGACAGCGAACAAGTCAGAGCCATACCTTGCACTGGCGTCGATCCTCTCGACATCGACCAGGACCAATGTCCTTTTTGGTCAGAAAACCTCTTTTCAGATCTCCCATGTCCTCTAGAGGTTGAAGAAAGAGCCCTGGTGGAAGGTTGAACTTCCTCTCACTCTGAGGTCCCATCTTAAGTCTGTGTTTGTTGGGGCCGTCTCTCTTCAGTCCCATGAAGGCAAATCTTCTTCCTTTCACGTAAGGTGTGCAGTGAAACATTCTTGCAATGATGACATGCGTTAGGAACATGCGATGGTGGTAGACAGATAATATAGACCTCGTAAGGGGCTGTTTTGGCCTTCTTCCTCCCACATTTTGGGCACTTGTCAAATAATGAAGGCATGTTATTTGACAAAACACCTCAATTTTCTGTGAGAAAAAACTGAAAAAGGCAGGGAGAGATGAAAAGCGTTGAATAAAGGTGTTGTCACCAATTTCTCTAGACAATATTGATAAGGAAAAAAGCCTAAAAAGGTTGTGCTCAATGCTCTAGGGTCCTATCAGCAGGAGCCGGAAAACAGAACTGAAGCTACGGCCACCTGCTGAGCATGATGGGATACTGGTGGTCTCTGGGTTCTTAAAGGCGTAGTCTCTATTTTTAACCTTATAATGACAGCCTATGAGGGGACACTGTCCTGCCCCCTTCATCTCTATCATAAAAAAGGGTTTGCGAGGGAGATTTATGTTGTTTGCTAAAACATCTTGTAATTATACACAAATACTTTGATCTGGCCCTTTTTTGACTTCATGATGAAGAATTCGGCCATTGTAGCCAATGTATATAGGCTGCATAATCTGCCTCAAAGTGTCTTTGCAGTCTTTTCCGAAGAAAGGCATAAGTCTACACTTAAGAAGCTATATATTGAAGAAGTGCTTCGAGGTCCCTGCATGTGGGCGAGACTATTCAGTGCTTATAACTATAAATGGAAATCCCCTACAAGAGAAATATTGCTTTGTCCTTGTTTTAATCTCTGTTTATTTTATGTACCATGCAGAAGCCAACACCAGGGGACGAGCTTCTAGGTACAATAAACAATAAGGCATCCTCTTGGGTGAATTCAGAGAATTCATTGAGGGAGATAGAATTCGGGGGGTGATTGTTGGCCGCCCCTGGTGTTGTTGTTCACCAGCCTTGTGGGGGAAATGACTGTGGATGATGTTGATTTTGTCCACAAAAAAAGAGGACAGGGTGTCCACCCACTCTTGCGATATAGGCTGTTCTGGCTGGCATGAGATCGGGCTGGTGAATTCTTTTAATATTTTATACAGTTCTTTGTGAGAATTGGAGGCCTGATTTATTCTGTCACCTAGATATGTTTTTTTGGCCATGGCTATATGGTCAAGATAGCGTCTGTGGATGTATTTATAGGCCTGTCTGTCGTCTGCACTTTTTGAGTGCCTCCACTTGCGTTCTGCCTTCCTAGCGGCTAGCTTGTCAGATTTTAGTTAGGCGGTGAACCAAGGTGATGATTTGTGGTAACGTTTAACTTTTATTACGGGAGCAATTCTGTCTAGGGCCTGACTGATTGCTGCCTCAAAAGACTCAACTGCAGAGTTAGGGTAGGGTGTCTTCTGCGGTGACACACCTATTAGGGGTGTCAGGGACACTACTCAGATGGCCTAGCCAGTCAGATGTTCCCAGGGCCAAGATTCAAAATGACAGAATCAAGTGGCCACCTGGAGGAGCTCTGGGCACCTCCCTGGGGAGGAGCTGGACAGGGGGTTGAACACTCCCCTGTCCTTTGTGTAGTATTGCACCACAGCAGGAGGCAAAGGCTCCTGAACTGGGTAAAACTGGTTTATGCAAGGAGGGCACCAATTGTGCCCTTCAATGCAGTCTGGTGGCGCTCGAAATCGCCCCCATCCTACCTAATTCTAAAGGAGGTGGTCACACCTGTCCTTCAAAGGAAATCCTTTGTTAAGCTTCCCCTGCCTGAGTTAAGCTCCTTAGCAGGGGGGCAGAACAGTGTCTATGGTCTGCAGCAGCACGAGCTGGCAGGCAAATCCTGTAAGGCTACACAGGTAGGTATTGGGGGTCCTGTAAGGAGCCCACCAGTGCATGGTATCATGCAACTAATACTGGAATCATGTAGCTGCATGATTCCAATATGTTTGATACCAACCATCACCAGGTTTGAGGCAGCCATTATGCAGTTGGACATCTCGACTTGCCATTGTCCACTACATACCTTAAAATGGCTGCTCCACACTTACAAAGCCCAGAGAATGGAGTCAGGGGTTTGTAGGGGTACAAAGAAGTGGAATGGTGCACCCGGAAACATAGTAGTCCTCAAATCCTTAGTTGTATTTAAAAGTATTTTTTATTCTTCCTTTATTTCATATTAATAAAATTCCCATACAAATGGACATCCAGCCAACACGTTTCATTCAAAAAAGCATTTGAACTTCATCAGGGCTCAAATATCTTAATATCCTTTATAATCCTGGTGCAGAGATTAGTGAAATTAGTCCACAAAATGTATTGATCAGATCAAGCGAAAACTATAATAGGATGGCCTCCGTATTTATGAGCCAGATCCACTAGACACATATTCAACTGCTCCAATAATAAAAGGGGAACTAGTGTCCCCCGTGTGATACCTGACTCTGTATCAAACTTGACCCTCCATGCTTCTCACTGGAGTTTGTAGGGGTACCTCTGCTCATGCAGGGGTCCCACACACTTAGAACCATGCACCCTGCCTTTGGACTGAAGGGCAGACCTTAGGAGTGACTTACAGGCTTAAAGTGCAGTGACCAGGATGTAAGGAAAACCTTATATCCAAGGTGAAAGGTACAAGCACCATTTCATGCAGACTGATAGCAGCTCTGTAGACACAGTTTGCATGGACTCCCATGAGTGATATAATACATGCTGCAGCCCATGGGAGACCCCTGGTGTACCAATGCCTTGGGTACCTCAGTACCATAAACAAGGGACTTATAGTGGTACCCCAGTACAGCAATTGCAGGATTTACAATGTACTTACCATGAAATTTAGAGGCGAGAGCACTGCCACTGGGGCCCTGGTTAGAAGGATCCCAGTGAGCTACAGTCAAAACACATTAACACCAGGCAAAACATGTGGGGTATCTATGCTAGAAAGATTCTACTTTACTAAACAAACTGCATGTCAGGCTACCTGAAACACATGTGGAAAGAGTGTGGAGTGCCCTACCAGTTCACTACCCCCTAACACCCACAGTCTAATGGCCTTCTGGAAAGATTTAACAAGACCATGAAAGGCATGATGGGTGGACTCCCTGAAAAACTCAAAAAGAGATGGGATGTCTTACCTCCATGCCTGTTTTTTGCCTACAGAGAAGTGGCACATCAGGGAGTGGGTTTCTCCCCATTTGAACTTCTGTTTGGTCATCATGTCAGGGGACCACTGTGCCTTGTGAAGGAGGAATGGGAGAAACCTCTTGTTGATCCTAAGCAAGATATAGTGGTCTATGAGTTTGCCCTCTGCTCCAGGATGGCTGACTACATGGAAAAAGCAAGTAAAAACCTTGAGGCCAGCCAGGAGCTCCAGAAGCATTGGTATGGCCAAACTACTGCTAGGGTTCAATTGCAGCCAGGGCAGAAGGGTTGGTTTTTGGAGCCTGTGGTCCTAGGGCTCTCCATGAGAAGTGAAGTGGGCCCTACCCTATCTTACAAAGAAAAGGGGAGGTCATCTATCTGGTTGATGTGACTATGCTCATTGCGAGAAAGTGCCTCTTTTGCATGGTTAGCCCCAGACATTTTGCCGGGTTTTGATGTGGTTTCAAATGTAGTGCACAGGGTCCCTGCAAACCTGGTCCCCTGTGCCAGTGCTCCTTCCCTAAAAGAAACCCCCAATTGGTACTTCTGCCTCCTGTAAGCCCTTAGTAAATGGTACCCTGGGCACCTAGGGCCTTGAAGCTGAAGCGGGTCCCTTGGGAACCCCTCACCAGGACCATGCCACTGCCCTTGCAGCCTGCATGCCACTGGGAGGGAGAAACCGGCAAAGTCGACATGGTACCCTGCCTGGGTGCCATGCGAGCTAGCACTGCCTGACAGTATAGGTAAGTCACCCCTCTACAGGCCTCACAGCCCTAAGGCAGGGTGTGTTATACTCTAGGTGAGGGCATATCTGCATGAGCAGATGTGCCCCTACAATATTGGGCCCCATTTCCTAATATTGTAATTGCTGTGGAAGCCATAGAGAGCACATGGGCTGGGAACTCAACCACTTGAGTTCCACAGCAGCATGGTGGCTCCACTGAATGCAGGAGTGTTTGGTAGTACCAAACTGCTCCTTTCAATTAACCTACACTGATGCCAGTGTGGGATTCAATGCACCACATACCCAAAGGACACCTCAGAGGTGTCCCCTGAATCCCTACCAACCCTGGTGTGGTCTCTGAATGGCTGTAGGCAGCCAGTTACCACCAGAATGTTTCTGGAGCCCTGGATAGGGAGCCCCTGCTCTATTGGACCAGAAACAATGCAGATCCTGAACAGAGGCGTCATGCCTACTCCCCCACAATGGGCCAGTTCTTGAAGAAGGGAGCTTCAAAGGCATGACGACTTTGTAATGCGACCCAAATCCTCCGCTGCTAGCAGCAGATTGCAGCCCCTGGTTTATACCCCCACTTTGGGTGGGAAAACCAGCAGGAAAATCCAAAAAGGTAGGAGGTGTGCCCATCTCTGCCAACCCCACCTCTAAGGTGGGGGGAAGCGAGGTGAAGCACAACTTTCAGTCCATGCCATCTTGAGGATGGGGGACCCCTCCAATCAGGGCTAGGTCGATGCCATTAAAATCATAGATCAAGGAAACATTACAATGTACCATTTTTCATTCAGTTTGTCTAATGTTGTATTTGGAAATCTTGGTGTACCACTCAGAGAGCCTGATTAATGCTCACCAGTTGGCTGTTCCATTTGTTATACTCAATCTAGGTACAAATACCTTTTTATATTGTTGTCAAACTTTCTGTGGAGTATAATGGTTTGTAATGACCAACCCTGTTTGTAATAAAGTGCTCCTATGTGCAAATAATATATCAAAAAGTGTTGTGTGCTAATTAATAAAAACCATATGTGCAAACTATTCAAACTAAGTGTGTTAAAATAGGGATGGAGTTGGTGGTTAAAATCCGACTATACATCTCTTTGAACAAGAAATTTACTTATGGAAGAAATGAGTTACTGTTTTCCCTCGTTGCGTTATAGTGCCCTAATAGGTTCTTGTTTTCTAACTGATTAGGCTCGCATGTAACTCCTCTGTAGCATTCAAACCTTTAGGATGTTTGGTGTCCAGATTTAAAATATATAGCATTTTGAGTTTACGAAGTGCTTTCTCCCGATCACCTCCCCTTTTGTTTGGTGGAATTGAATCTATGAGGAAGTATTTTAAGTCCCTAGGGTTGCCCCCATGTGTTTCATTAAAGTGGCGGGCCACTGGATATGACAGGTCGTTGTTTTTGATGGCCCTTATGTGTTGGAGCACCCTTTTGTGGCCCTGCAGGATCGTGCTTCCTATATATTTCAGATTGCAAGGGCACTCCAGCACATAGACTACATGATCCGTTTTACAGTTCAACGCTTTGTCAATATTCATCTCTTTCCCACCAAATATAGTCCTGTAACTTGTTGTGGTAACTCCATGCTGGCAGGCTTTGCAAGTTTTACACTTGTGGAACCCTAGTCTCTGACTTAGCCATGTACTCTTCGTTAGTGGGCCACCTGGATCATTCTTGACTAAAACATCTTTCATTGATGTACCCCTGCTGTATGTTATTGCAGGTTTATTGGGTACTGCATTACCAATTATGGGGTCTTTTCGAATTAAATGCCAATTTCTTTTGATTATGTTTTTTACTGCTCCTTCCTGTTGATTGTATTTCAAAATAAATCTAAACTGTCCAGGATCATTTGCTGTCTCTCCCCTTACAGGTTTTTGTTTGGTGAGGAGAGTCTCCCTAGATGTTAGATTGCTTTTTATCAGGGCAGTATCCAAACATTTTTTACTGTAACCTCTCATTTTAAATCTAGTTAGACATTCTGATTGTGCAATTTTGAGATCTTTTTCATTGCTGCAAATCCGTTTTAGTCGCAACAATTCGCCGTAGGGTATACTTTGGATTAAATGCCCTGGGTGTGCACTACTTGAGTGCAATTTAGCATTGCCAGCTGTCGGTTTTCTGTGGAGTTTAGTCTCAAGTTTATCTTTATTTACATATACCTCCACATCTAAGAAATTTACTGTCGTCTTGCTGATGGTGGCGGTAAAATGTAAATTGAGTTGGTTCTTGGGGAGTTCATCAATAAATATCTCAGCCTCTATCTGAGTACCCTGCCATACTACAAAGAGGTCATCGATGAACCTCCACCAAATGTTTACATTCCTGCTCATACACTCGGTATGTTCCTGCATGAGAACCAGCTCCTCCCACCAACCCATGTGTAGGCAAGCGTAACTGGGGGAGAAGCTGGCTCCCATGGCTACACCCCTTGATTGTTGGAATAGTGAATTTTGAAACATAAAAATTTTATTCTTTAAACAAAATTCTACCATACTAATCAGCATGTTGGCATGTTCTGTATGTTTGATACCTCTACGTGACAAATAAAATTGCAATGCCCTTAGGCCATCCTTATGTCGAATTGATGTATATAATGAGGGAACATCAAGTGCAATAAGATAATAGTCATCTTGCCATTTAAATTCGATCATTTTAGCTAAAAAGTCCCCTGTGTCTCGTATGTAAGATGTTAATTGTTGGACATATTCCTGTAGAAAAAAGTCAATATAGATCGATGTTCTCTCCAGTAAACTATTTCTGGCTGAGATAATCGGCCTTCCTGGAGGTTTGTTGGCATCTTTATGAATTTTGGGCATGAAATATAAAATTGGTATAACAGGATTATCGTTCTTTAAATATTTATATTCATCCATTGATATTAGGCCCGCGTTTTTCCAGGCCACCAGTTTCATCTTATAGGTACTGTAAACCATGTTCAATGCTTGTTTGTTGCTACGGCAGTAGCAGGTATTATCATTTAGTTGTAGCATAGCCTCCTCAGTGTAGTCATCCCTTTTCCATAGTACTACATTCCCACCTTTATCAGCGTTTCTCATGACTATTTCGCTGTTGTTTTTGAGTTTAGTCATTAGTTGATGATATTGTAATTCCCTTTTGTTGTTTTTGTTCCTGCTTGTGTTTTGCAATTTGCGGTTAAGGTTTTTTAAACCTCCCACAACTTGTTCATGGAACGTATCAATCGTATCCTTTAACATTATGGGATTAAAGGTGGAAGGTGGCTTGAACGATGTATTACTTGGTTTATATATAGCGCTTGGTGATCCTGTGATTTCAATATTTGGACTCATTGTTGCATCCTCATTTATCAATTCTTGCAAATCCTTTAAAAGCTGTCCATCTGTTTCATCCATGTTCGCTTCTATCTCTACGTCATTGGATGTTTGTATGTTTGTTTCATTTTTTTCCTTATTTTTATCCACGATGTTAGGTTTTGCAAGATTTAATTGTGTGAAGTACTTTTGTAACGCGTCCTCGCAATAAACAATTTAATTGAACCTCGTGAGTGCACCATGTTTCTAAAGAGACAGGAGCTTTGATATATATATATATATATATATCCAAAAACACTCCTTCTCGTTTCGCCTTCTCCGCGCGAAAGAAAGAGTACGGACCACCAGAATTCGTTCTTTTGTTATTTAATTACTGCTCCCAACAGACCGCAGTAGCCATGACGCATTTCGTCCCTCGCAGAGGACTTGATCACATGACGCGCTCTTAGATGAATCAGTTATTTAAATACCATTTTTTCCACTTTTTGCCGCGTGATTTACTGAAAGTGACCAGTGCATTGTAACAACAAGGTTAGGCATAGACATAGAAATGGTAGCGCTTGAATGGTTTTTCAATTTTTATGGCATACATTTTACGTATTTGCATGTTTGTAACAGTTTCAGTTGCGACATGTACCTGATTTTATAATTAAATAAATATATAAATAACTCTGTTTCTTTAATATATAAATATTAATAAATAAATAAATACTTAATAGCAGACATTCGCATACAGAATTGGTTTTTTATAAAATTGCGGTACCAATACCTAGAATCACATTTAAAAACCTCTGTTTTAGATGCCATTAAAACCATAGATCAAGGAAACATTACAATGTACCATTTTTCATTCAGTTTGTCTAATGTTGTATTTGGAAATCTTGGTGTACCACTCAGAGAGCCTGATTAATGCTCACCAGTTGGCTGTTCCATTTGTTATACTCAATCTAGGTATAAATACCTTTTTATATTGTTGTCAAACTTTCTGTGGAGTATAATGGTTTGTAATGACCAACCCGGTTTGTTCTGGATATAAATGAAGGAGCATGACCCACTTGCTGCTGTTTGAAACCTACTAAGGTAATGCTAATTGGCGAAAATAAACGGCAGCGCTGGAAGGGATTTGGTGAGGATGACCTCCTGCACCAATCGTTCTGGGGACGTGAGTTTTGGACTGGGATGTGAGAGCATTTGGCATCATGCTGCAATTACAATATCAGTGACTGTGTTCCATTTGGTTTTATTTAACATCAAATGCACGGGAAAGTTGCAGAGAGCAATATATTAACTTTGCCAAAATAAGGAGAACTGTTTCGAATAAACCAGCACTTACTTATATTCCCGGGTGCATTGTGGGATTTGTATGCTTCTTCAGTCACGTGATTTAAGATTCCTTTAAATGCAGGCACGTAAGCACTTTGCGTTTTGCTTCCCTTCCGTGATCAAGGCAGACGCCGAAACATGTTGGATTTAAGGAAGCATGGGTGCTGCATACTCCTGGAATAAAGCAATTGTCCCTAGAAATGGGCCTCTGTGTGTTTGCTCATGTGGTGATGAAGTAACGGGCTTCTCCGTGCCCGTCTTGGAAAGAGGCCGCCCTGAAGGGTCGGGGGCTCCTTGCTCGGAGGTTTGTTCTGGATATATATATATATATATATATTATCTACTGGCGGTCGCCAGTAGATAGTTATAGTTAAAACCTATTATCCATAGGAAATCCGCGACATTCTATTTGAAATAACGTTGGCGCCGGTTGACGAATCTTCGCGAAAGTTTCCAACTTGTTGGGGCGCTCCGGTCCGCTCCTA
>CAWUFW010026049.1:0-37420 GCA_963921515.1 Calotriton arnoldi | reverse complement strand
TGTTTGTGAATACGTTTAGCGATACAAAAGGGGATGATGGACCAGGAACGTTTGAGCCAATCAAACACTCACCCCCAGTCAACTGATCTGGGTTTAATCCATCTCATCATTCTTTATGCTCACCTCCACACCCCAGTTCAGACATGGCCATATGCAAATCAGTCTGACCCTTGTGCCTCATGGGAACAGTCCAGCCTGAACTGCCAAGCCATGCCTTCCCTGGACCCGAAGCTCAGCATCCTAGGACCGGTTTCTGGCATTTACAGCCGTCATCCAGCCAGGCTTGCTTGAATCCAGTGGCAAAGTGAGCAAGGGACCCACGTCTGGGCATACCCCCGCCAACTTAGGGAGACTAAAAGCGATACAAAAGGGGATGATGGACGGAACGTTTGAGCCAATCAAACACTCACCCCCAGTCAACTGATCTGGGTTTAATCCATCATCATTCTTTAGCTCACTCCACCACCCCAGTTCAGACATGGCCATATGCAAATCAGTCTGACCCTGTGCCTCATGGGAACAGTCAGCCGAACTGCCAAGCCATGTCTTCCCTGGACCGGAAACAAGCATCCTAGGACCGGTTTCTGGCATTTCAGCCGTCATCAGCCAGGCTTGCTTGAATCCAGTGGCAAAGTGAGCAAGGGACCCACGTCTGGGCATACCCCCGCCAACTTAGGAGCGATGCAAGCGATACAAAAGGGGATGATGGACGGAACGTTTGAGCCAATCAAACACTCACCCCCAGTCAACTGATCTGGGTTTAATCCATCATCATTCTTTAGCTCACTCCACCACCCCAGTTCAGACATGGCCATATGCAAATCAGTCTGACCCTGTGCCTCATGGGAACAGTCCAGCCCGAACTGCCAAGCCATGTCTTCCCTGGACCGGAAACAAGCATCCTAGGACCGGTTTCTGGCATTTCAGCCGTCATCAGCCAGGCTTGCTTGAATCCAGTGGCAAAGTGAGCAAGGGACCCACGTCTGGGCATACCCCGCCAACTTAGGGCGACCAAAGCGATACAAAAGGGGATGATGGACGGAGCGTTTGAGCCAATCAAACACTCACCCCCAGTCAACTGATCTGGGTTTAATCCATCATCATTCTTTAGCTCACTCCACCACCCCAGTTCAGACATGGCCATCATGCAAATCAGTCTGACCCTGTGCCTCATGGGAACAGTCCAGCCCGAACTGCCAAGCCATGTCTTCCTGGACCGAAACAAGCATCCTAGGACCGGTTTCTGGCATTTCAGCCGTCATCAGCCAGGCTTGCTTGAATCCAGTGGCAAAGTGAGCAGGGACCCACGTCTGGGCATGCCCCACGCCAACTTAGAGGCGACCAAAGCGATACAAAAGGGGATGATGGACGGAGCGTTTGAGCCAATCAAACACTCACCCCCAGTCAACTGATCTGGGTTTAATCCATCATCATTCTTTAGCTCACTCCACCACCCCAGTTCAGACATGGCCATATGCAAATCAGTCTGACCCTGTGCCTCATGGGAACAGTCCAGCCCGAACTGCCAAGCCATGTCTTCCCTGGACTCGGAAACAAGCATCCTAGGACCGGTTTCTGGCATTTCAGCCGTCATCAGCCAGGCTTGCTTGAATCCAGTGGCAAAGTGAGCAAGGGACCCACGTCTGGGCATACCCCCGCCAACTTAGGGCGACCAAAGCGATACAAAAGGGGATGATGGACGGAACGTTTGAGCCAATCAAACACTCACCCCCAGTCAACTGATCTGGGTTTAATCCATCATCATTCTTTAGCTCACTCCACCACCCCAGTTCAGACATGGCCATATGCAAATCAGTCTGACCCTGTGCCTCATGGGAACAGTCCAGCCCGAACTGCCAAGCCATGTCTTCCCTGGACCGGAAACAAGCATCCTAGGACCGGTTTCTGGCATTTCAGCCGTCATCAGCCAGGCTTGCTTGAATCCAGTGGCAAAGTGAGCAAGGGACCCACGTCTGGGCATACCCCCGCCAACTTAGGGCGACCAAAGCGATACAAAAGGGGATGATGGACGGAACGCTTGAGCCAATCAAACACTCACCCCCAGTCAACTGATCTGGGTTTAATCCATCATCATTCTTTAGCTCACTCCACCACCCCAGTTCAGACATGGCCATATGCAAATCAGTCTGACCCTGTGCCTCATGGGAACAGTCCAGCCCGAACTGCCAAGCCATGTCTTCCCTGGACCGGAAACAAGCATCCTAGGACCGGTTTCTGGCATTTCAGCCGTCATCAGCCAGGCTTGCTTGAATCCAGTGGCAAAGTGAGCAAGGGACCCACGTCTGGGCATACCCCCGCCAACTTAGGGCGACCAAAGCGATACAAAAGGGGATGATGGACGGAACGTTTGAGCCAATCAAACACTCACCCCCAGTCAACTGATCTGGGTTTAATCCATCATCATTCTTTAGCTCACTCCACCACCCCAGTTCAGACATGGCCATATGCAAATCAGTCTGACCCTGTGCCTCATGGGAACAGTCCAGCCCGAACTGCCAAGCCATGTCTTCCCTGGACCGGAAACAAGCATCCTAGGACCGGTTTCTGGCATTTCAGCCGTCATCAGCCAGGCTTGCTTGAATCCAGTGGCAAAGTGAGCAAGGGACCCACGTCTGGGCATACCCCCGCCAACTTAGGGCGACCAAAGCGATACAAAAGGGGATGATGGACGGAACGTTTGAGCCAATCAAACACTCACCCCCAGTCAACTGATCTGGGTTTAATCCATCATCATTCTTTAGCTCACTCCACCACCCCAGTTCAGACATGGCCATATGCAAATCAGTCTGACCCTGTGCCTCATGGGAACAGTCCAGCCCGAACTGCCAAGCCATGTCTTCCCTGGACCGGAAACAAGCATCCTAGGACCGGTTTCTGGCATTTCAGCCGTCATCAGCCAGGCTTGCTTGAATCCAGTGGCAAAGTGAGCAAGGGACCCACGTCTGGGCATACCCCGCCAACTTAGGGCGACCAAAGCGATACAAAAGGGGATGATGGACGGAACGTTTGAGCCAATCAAACACTCACCCCCAGTCAACTGATCTGGGTTTAATCCATCATCATTCTTTAGCTCACTCCACCACCCCAGTTCAGACATGGCCATATGCAAATCAGTCTGACCCTGTGCCTCATGGGAACAGTCCAGCCCGAACTGCCAAGCCATGTCTTCCCTGGACCGGAAACAAGCATCCTAGGACCGGTTTCTGGCATTTCAGCCGTCATCAGCCAGGCTTGCTTGAATCCAGTGGCAAAGTGAGCAAGGGACCCACGTCTGGGCATACCCCGCCAACTTAGGGCGACCAAAGCGATACAAAAGGGGATGATGGACGGAACGTTTGAGCCAATCAAACACTCACCCCCAGTCAACTGATCTGGGTTTAATCCATCATCATTCTTTAGCTCACTCCACCACCCCAGTTCAGACATGGCCATATGCAAATCAGTCTGACCCTGTGCCTCATGGGAACAGTCCAGCCCGAACTGCCAAGCCATGTCTTCCCTGGACCGGAAACAAGCATCCTAGGACCGGTTTCTGGCATTTCAGCCGTCATCAGCCAGGCTTGCTTGAATCCAGTGGCAAAGTGAGCAAGGGACCCACGTCTGGGCATACCCCGCCAACTTAGGGCGACCAAAGCGATACAAAAGGGGATGATGGACGGAACGTTTGAGCCAATCAAACACTCACCCCCAGTCAACTGATCTGGGTTTAATCCATCATCATTCTTTAGCTCACTCCACCACCCCAGTTCAGACATGGCCATATGCAAATCAGTCTGACCCTGTGCCTCATGGGAACAGTCCAGCCCGAACTGCCAAGCCATGTCTTCCCTGGACCGGAAACAAGCATCCTAGGACCGGTTTCTGGCATTTCAGCCGTCATCAGCCAGGCTTGCTTGAATCCAGTGGCAAAGTGAGCAAGGGACCCACGTCTGGGCATACCCCCGCCAACTTAGGGCGACCAAAGCGATACAAAAGGGGATGATGGACGGAACGTTTGAGCCAATCAAACACTCACCCCCAGTCAACTGATCTGGGTTTAATCCATCATCATTCTTTAGCTCACTCCACCACCCCAGTTCAGACATGGCCATATGCAAATCAGTCTGACCCTGTGCCTCATGGGAACAGTCCAGCCCGAACTGCCAAGCCATGTCTTCCCTGGACCGGAAACAAGCATCCTAGGACCGGTTTCTGGCATTTCAGCCGTCATCAGCCAGGCTTGCTTGAATCCAGTGGCAAAGTGAGCAAGGGACCCACGTCTGGGCATACCCCGCCAACTTAGGGCGACCAAAGCGATACAAAAGGGGATGATGGACGGAACGTTTGAGCCAATCAAACACTCACCCCCAGTCAACTGATCTGGGTTTAATCCATCATCATTCTTTAGCTCACTCCACCACCCCAGTTCAGACATGGCCATATGCAAATCAGTCTGACCCTGTGCCTCATGGGAACAGTCCAGCCCGAACTGCCAAGCCATGTCTTCCCTGGACCGGAAACAAGCATCCTAGGACCGGTTTCTGGCATTTCAGCCGTCATCAGCCAGGCTTGCTTGAATCCAGTGGCAAAGTGAGCAAGGGACCCACGTCTGGGCATACCCCCGCCAACTTAGGGCGACCAAAGCGATACAAAAGGGGATGATGGACGGAACGTTTGAGCCAATCAAACACTCACCCCCAGTCAACTGATCTGGGTTTAATCCATCATCATTCTTTAGCTCACTCCACCACCCCAGTTCAGACATGGCCATATGCAAATCAGTCTGACCCTGTGCCTCATGGGAACAGTCCAGCCCGAACTGCCAAGCCATGTCTTCCCTGGACCGGAAACAAGCATCCTAGGACCGGTTTCTGGCATTTCAGCCGTCATCAGCCAGGCTTGCTTGAATCCAGTGGCAAAGTGAGCAAGGGACCCACGTCTGGGCATACCCCGCCAACTTAGGGCGACCAAAGCGATACAAAGGGGATGATGGACGGAACGTTTGAGCCAATCAAACACTCACCCCCAGTCAACTGATCTGGGTTTAATCCATCATCATTCTTTAGCTCACTCCACCACCCCAGTTCAGACATGGCCATATGCAAATCAGTCTGACCCTGTGCCTCATGGGAACAGTCCAGCCCGAACTGCCAAGCCATGTCTTCCCTGGACCGGAAACAGCATCCTAGGACCGGTTTCTGGCATTTCAGCCGTCATCAGCCAGGCTTGCTTGAATCCAGTGGCAAAGTGAGCAAGGGACCCACGTCTGGGCATACCCGCCAACTTAGGGCTGACCAAGTCTGATACAAAGGGGATGATGGACGGAACGTTTGAGCCAATCAAACACTCACCCCCAGTCAACTGATCTGGGTTTAATCCATCATCATTCTTTAGCTCACTCTACCACTCCAGTTCAGACATGGCCATATGCAAATCAGTCTGACCCTGTGCCTCATGGGAACAGTCCAGCCCGAACTGCCAAGCCATGTCTTCCCTGGACCGGAAACAAGCATCCTAGGACCGGTTTCTGGCATTTCAGCCGTCATCAGCCAGGCTTGCTTGAATCCAGTGGCAAAGTGAGCAAGGGACCCACGTCTGGGCATACCCCGCCAACTTAGGGCGACCAATGCGATACAAAGGGGATGATGGACGGAACGTTTGAGCCAATCAAACACTCACCCCAGTCAACTGATCTGGGTTTAATCCATCATCATTCTTTAGCTCACTCCACCACCCCAGTTCAGACATGGCCATATGCAAATCAGTCTGACCCTGTGCCTCATGGGAACAGTCCAGCCCGAACTGCCAAGCCATGTCTTCCCTGGACCGGAAACAAGCATCCTAGGACCGGTTTCTGGCATTTCAGCCGTCATCAGCCAGGCTTGCTTGAATCCAGTGGCAAAGTGAGCAAGGGACCCACGTCTGGGCATACCCCCGCCAACTTAGGGCGACCAAAGCGATACAAAGGGGATGATGGACGGAACGTTTGAGCCAATCAAACACTCACTCCCCAGTCAACTGATCTGGGTTTAATCCATCATCATTCTTTAGCTCACTCCACCACCCCAGTTCAGACATGGCCATATGCAAATCAGTCTGACCCTGTGCCTCATGGGAACAGTCCAGCCCGAACTGCCAAGCCATGTCTTCCCTGGACCGGAAACAAGCATCCTAGGACCGGTTTCTGGCATTTCAGCCGTCATCAGCCAGGCTTGCTTGAATCCAGTGGCAAAGTGAGCAAGGGACCCACGTCTAGGCATACCCGCCAACTTAGGGCGACCAAGCGATACAAAAGGGATGATGGATGGAACGTTTGAGCCAATCAAACACTCACCTCCAGTCAACTGATCTGGGTTTAATCCATCATCATTCTTTAGCTCACTCCATATGGCCATGTCTGAACTGGGGTGGTGGAGTGAGCTAAAGAATGATGATGGATTAAACCCAGATCAGTTGACTGGGGGTGAGTGTTTGATTGGCTCAAACGCTCCGTCCATCATCCCCTTTGTATCGCTTTGTTCGCCTCTAAGTTGGTGGGGGTATGCCCAGACGTGGGTCCCTTGCTCACTTTGCCACTGGATTCAAGCAAGCCTGGCTGATGACGGCTGGAATGCCAGAAACCGGTCCTAGGATGCTTGTTTCCGGTCCAGGGAAGACATGACTTGGCAGTTCGGGCTGGACTGTTCCCATGAGGCACAGGGTCAGACTGATTTGCATATGGCCATGTCTGAACTGGAGTGGTGGAGTGAGCTAAAGAATGATGATGGATTAAACCCAGATCAGTTGACTGGGGGTGAGTGTTTGATTGGCTCAAACGCTCCGTCCATCATCCCCTTTGTATCGCTTTGTTCGCCCTAAGTTGGCGGGGTATGCCCAGACGTGGGTCCCTTGCTCACTTTGCCACTGGATTCAAGCAAGCCTGGCTGATGACGGCTGGAATGCCAGAAACCGGTCCTAGGATGCTTGTTTCCGGTCCAGGGAAGACATGACTTGGCAGTTCGGCTGGACTGTTCCCATGAGGCACAGGGTCAGACTGATTTGCATATGGCCATGTCTGAACTGGGGTGGTGGAGTGAGCTAAAGAATGATGATGGATTAAACCCAGATCAGTTGACTGGGGTGAGTGTTTGATTGGCTCAAACGTTCCGTCCATCATCCCCTTTTGTATCGCCTTGTTACGCCCTAAGTTGGCGGGGGTATGCCCAGACGTGGGTCCCTTGCTCACTTTGCCACTGGATTCAAGCAAGCCTGGCTGATGACGGCTGGAATGCCAGAAACCGGTCCTAGGATGCTTGTTTCCCGGTCCAGGGAAGACATGACTTGGCAGTTCGAGCTGGACTGTTCCCATGAGGCACAGGGTCAGACTGATTTGCATATGGCCATGTCTGAACTGGGGTGGTGGAGTGAGCTAAAGAATGATGATGGATTAAACCCAGATCAGTTGACTGGGGGTGAGTGTTTGATTGGCTCAAACGCTCCGTCCATCATCCCCTTGTATCGCTTTGTTCGCCCTAAGTTGGCGGGGGTATGCCCAGACGTGGGTCCCTTGCTCACTTTGCCACTGGATTCAAGCAAGCCTGGCTGATGACGGCTGGAATGCCAGAAACCGGTCCTAGGATGCTTGTTTCCGGTCCAGGGAAGACATGACTTGGCAGTTCGGCTGGACTGTTCCCATGAGGCACAGGGTCAGACTGATTTGCATATGGCCATGTCTGAACTGGGGTGGTGGAGTGAGCTAAAGAATGATGATGGATTAAACCCAGATCAGTTGACTGGGGGTGAGTGTTTGATTGGCTCAAACGTTCCGTCCATCATCCCCTTTGTATCGCTTGTTCGCCCTAAGTTGGCGGGGTATGCCCAGACGTGGGTCCCTTGCTCACTTTGCCACTGGATTCAAGCAAGCCTGGCTGATGACGGCTGGAATGCCATAAACCGGTCACTAGGATGCTTGTTTCCGGTCCAGGGAAGACATGACTTGGCAGTTCGGGCTGGACTGTTCCCATGAGGCACAGGGTCAGACTGATTTGCATATGGCCATGTCTGAACTGGGGTGGTGGAGTGAGCTAAAGAATGATGATGGATTAAACCCAGATCAGTTGACTGGGGTGAGTGTTTGATTGGCTCAAACGTTCCGTCCATCATCCCCTTTGTATCGCTTGTTCTCCCTAAGTTGGCGGGGTATGCCCAGACGTGGGTCCCTTGCTCACTTTGCCACTGGATTCAAGCAAGCCTGGCTGATGACGGCTGGAATGCCAGAAACCGGTCCTAGGATGCTTGTTTCCGGTCCAGGGAAGACATGACTTGGCAGTTCGGGCTGGACTGTTCCCATGAGGCACAGGGTCAGACTGATTTGCATATGGCCATGTCTGAACTGGGGTGGTGGAGTGAGCTAAAGAATGATGATGGATTAAACCCAGATCAGTTGACTGGGGGTGAGTGTTTGATTGGCTCAAACGTTCCGTCCATCATCCCCTTTTGTATCGCTGTGAATACGTTTAGTACACCATGCGTCTTCCTCACTGAGTATAGAGCAGATGCATACACATACGTAGTAGATATCCTTACCTGTTTGTGAGTACGTTTAGTACACCATGCGTTTTCCTCACTGGGTATAGAGCAGATGCATATACATACGTAGTATGTTCGTGTGTGCAAGATGAGTTTTTGAGCTCATGAACTGAGATAGCCTGATTGGTTCCGGGTGCCATATTTGCTTTGGAGCGCTCGTGAATTCAGGAACACGAGAGACAACTAGTGGCATTTATTTAAATTTTTCGGACAATTTTAGAATCGAGGTACCACTCAGATAGTTGATAAAAGTCAGGCGAAGGTGGTTCTGAACCTTTAGTTTGTAGTTTGTATTTTGGAAATTGTTAGTATAGGTGTCCTTTTTAGAAGAAACGTTCGTTCCTGAACTGGGAAGTATAAATTAAAGTATACTAAATAAGGGATAGATGAATGAAATCCCCTTAAAAGTGCCTTTCCTCTATTTACAGGGCGGGGTCTCCCATACCTGACTATTTACCGGGTGAGGTGAGGTTTTGACTTTACACAAGAAAGGTGAGTGCACCGATAGCAAAAAAAAAAAAAAAAAAGGATAAAGCGGTGTAATTTTTCTTATTGGTATATGAAGTAACCAATGAAGTCATCCATGCAGATGAATTAATGTAAGGGAGCTCGTGTTATTGTCTTATTATTTCACAATTGTTTTTATGTGTTTATGTCTTACAGGTGTGAAGAATTCTCCGTTTATACGGAAGAATGACCATGTAGAAGGTCGTATTTTATGACAACTTTATACACATAAATGTTTTATGACCCAATTGGGAATGCAGTAGCGATAGTAGTTGTTGTTTAGGTCCTGAAGAAAGCCTGGGCAATTGGCCCATTAGGCTGAAACTAGTTGACCACACTGTAAGCGGCCTATGTGTTCAAAGCTGCTTCTGCACTATTTTTAAAGTAGGATTGGAAGAGATATTTGTATTAAAAGGATTTTTTCTCTCTTCCAAATCCTTTTTAATTTCACTCACATGCACTGCACTTAGATTTTCATCACCCTAAATAAATGAAGACACTGGTGTGAGGCCGGTTACTCAATGAATATATAGTCTCACTTTTTCTATCTTTACTTCCTCCTTTTGTGATTTTCGTGACTTGGCCGAAATCCGATCCACATGATCCTCTTCTGTGATTTAGAAGAGTAGTGGTAGGAAGGAAGGGTATCCAAATGATGACACTGACCACTCTTGGTAGTTGATGGAAATCCGACAAGGTCATTTATTTGATTTCATGTACTTTGGTATCTAGGGTGTTGGCACTGTTGTGTTAATTTATGATTCAGTACCGGCTCCTTTTAAATAGACCACCAGATTTATTTGTTGTTGTTGCCTGTCACTACTACCATTTATTTATTTATTTATTTATTTATAAAGCGCCAGAATCGACCCCTGAAGGGGTATCTCTGCGCTCGGGACGGGCCACCTGTGGAAAAGCAATCTGCTAGGAATCAGGAGCGGAAAAGGAAGGTCTTGAGCTGTTTCCTGAAATAGGAATGTTCCGTGCACTGTCTGAGGTGCACAGGAAGCTTGTTCCAATAACAGGGACCTAGATAGGAAAGAGCCTTCCCACCTTGTCTGGACCGTTTAATGCTGGGCACTGCAAGGAAGGATTTGGATCCTGAGCGGAGAGACCGCCGAGGTGTATAGGGGATGAATTTCTCCGCAAGATAGCTGGGGCCCAAATTGGACAAGGCCTTGTGTATGTTACAGCAGATTTTAAACTGTACTCGTTCCCGTATTGGGAGCCAGTGGAGCTGAAGGAGCAAGGGCCGGGAGGCTGTCCTAGGTGGGCGTTCAGGATCAAGCGTGCCGCCGTATTCTGGACAACCTGCAGTCTGTTAAGAGCAGCCTCGTTAGCAGACAACAGTAGGCTATTACAGTAATCCAGGCGACTTAAAATAAGCGCCTGGGTTAGCGTCTTCCTAGATGCATCATGGAGCAAGGGAAGGATGCGACGCAATAGGCCCAGCACATGAAAGCAAGAGCCAGCTGTCTGTGCGGCATGCTCCTTCATGGTGAGGGTCTGCTCCAAACGAACACCCAAGTATTTTACACAGGTCTTAGGGACAGGGGGGGTGCCCAAGTCTGTGGGCCACCAATCGGGGGTCCACAGTAGTTGAGCTTCCCCGAAGAGCATGATCTCCGTCTTTCCCACATTGCACTGAAGAAAGTTACTCCTCATCCACTGTGAGATACTTCTCATTCCCAGAGAGAAGGCGGCCTGCACTGAAGGAGTGAATTTTGCAAATGGAAAGAGCAGCTGGGTATCGTCAGCATAGGAGACGGGGATAAACCCGCTACTCCTTAACAGATTGGCCAAGGGAGCCACATAGATATTAAACAGAGTCAGACTCAAACAAGAGCCCTGTGGTACTCCCTTGGACAACTCTGTTACAGCAGAACGATACGGACCAAGGTTAACCGCCTGTGAGCGGGAAGAAAGAAAACTCGTCAACCACTGGAGGGCCAAATCTCTAAGTCCAATCTCCTCCAGTCTCCTGAGCAAAATCTTATGGGAAACCATGTCGAACGCGGCGGAAAGATCCAGCAGCACCAGAATCGTGGAGTGGCCTCTATCTAGGGTCAACCTGATGTTATCGGTGACCGCTAGTAGGGCCGATTCTGTGCTGTATTTAGGGCGAAAGCCTGATTGAGAAGAATCAAGACTACCCGTCCGTTCGACATAGTTGGAGAGATGGGTGTTTATGTGTTTCTCCAGTAGCTTGCCCAGGAACGGTAAGAGGGAGATAGGACGGAGATTCGAGAGCTCTTTTAGCGGGGCCTTGGTGTTCTTTCGGATAGGCAAGACCTGTGCTGCTTTCCATTCCAAAGGGACCCGGCCTCCTTGCAGAGAGAGATTGAGGAGATGTGCAATGGAGGGGGACAGGTGACAGGCAAGAGAGGTGGTGGTTTTTGCCGGAATATGATCCAGAGGTGATCCTGATTTGACTAAACGGATCAGTGATTCTACCTCCGCCTGCGTCACTGAGGGAAAACTTCCCAACAATTGGGTAGCTGTCTGCCCAGGTACTTTGGGGATCATAATAGAAGAGGGCTGCTCTCCTAATTGGACTATTTTGTCATAGATAGTCTCAATTTTTTGTGTGAAGAAGGAGCTAATGTCATCACACAATTTTTGTGTAGGGGCCATTGGGTTCTCGCAAGCTTTAGGGTTGGTAAAGGACTGTAGTATGCGGTATAGCACCTTAGGGTCATTATTAGCCTGTTCTAATTGTTGAGCTAAATGAGCTTTGCGGGCTGCCCTGATTTCCCCATGGTAGTTGGCCAGAGCTATATAAAACCGACCCTTGTCTTCCTCCACATGGGGGAGGCGTCACCATTTTTCGTGCTTCCTACAGATTCGTTTCTGGGCGCGAAGTTGAGGGGAGTACCAGGCATTCTGGGGATGCTTAGGGGTGCTAGGGAAGGGTTTCAGAGGGGCTAACTGGTCCACAGCTCTAGAGACTGCCAAGTTGTACTTGTCGAGAGCCTCTTCGATGTCGTCTGATTCTAATATCCGTGGCTCTACAAAAAAATGATTAAAGCCCTCTGGCGTAACTCTCTTCCACTGTCTAAAAAAAAGAGGGGTATCATGGATGATGTGGGTTCCCTTCCCAGGCACCTGAATGCAGAATTTAATTGACGCGTGGTCAGACCAAGACATAAACTGAGGGGATTTGCAGGAGACATTAGGGGAATTGGAAAAAACAATATCCAGGGTGTGGCCAGCTACATGTGTGGCACCTACATTAGTGGGTCCCCCCCACTCATGGGGGGATGGATGCCTACCACTACCACCATCACTACTCAGGAGGGCCTGGATGCCTGCCACTACTACCATCCCCACCCTTAGGGGTATGGATGCCTACCACTACCACCATCACTACTCAGGGGGGGCTGGATGCCTACCACTACCACCATCACTACTCAGGTGGGACTGGATGCCTGTCACTACTACCAACCCCACTCATGGGGGGATGGATGCCTACCACTACCACCATCACTACTCAGGGGGGCCTGGATGCCTGACACTACTACCATCCCCACCCTTAGGGGTATGGATACCTACCACTACCACCATCACTACTCAGGGGGCTGGATGCCTACCACTACCACCATCACTACTCAGGGGGCCTGGATGCCTGTCACTACTACCATCCCCACTCATGGGGGGATGGATGCCTACCACTACCACCATCACTACTCAGGGGGGCCTAGATGCCTGCCACTACTACCATCCCCATCCTTAGGGATATGGATGCCTACCACTACCACCATTACTACTCATGGGGGGATGGATGCCTACCACTAACACCATTGCTACTCATAGGACGGGAAATGCATGACACAACTAGCATACTCCCACTTAGGAATGGCAGAAGATTACATCCCCCCAACACCATGACAAGTGTGTGTAGTCTGTGTCAAATGCCTACAACACTGAACATGACATACAATGTGACCCCCTAGCACATGTGTCACACATAAATGCTTGTGGCCTCCACAATGCAAGCAGACCATGGCCACTGTGGCAATGGGCACGAACACCCCATCACCACAGTGACCAAAAGGGAAGTGTGCTGTCCATAGCTGATGCACATTTTGAACAGTGTGGCAATGGGGCCTAAAGCCCCATCACCACAGTGACCAAAAGGGAAGTGTGGTTTTCACAGCTGATGCACATTTTGAACAGTGTGGCAATGGGGCCTAAAGCCCCATCACCACAGTGACCAAAAGGGAAGTGTGGTGTCCATAGCTGATGCACATTTTGAACAGTGTGGCAATGGGGCCTAAAGCCCCATCACCACAGTGACCAAAAGGGAAGTGTAGTCACGGTAAAAGCTGCCAAAGCCAAACTGCATGGATGAATCCTGGTCACACGACAACAAACACATCAGTGGCATAGTAGTGCTTGTGTCCCATAGCAACATAGATTGGTCGAGGGAAACAGTGCAGTGTCAATGAAACATCATTTTGGCCATGTGCATACAAACATCACCCATGGGGGCACACATTGTCAACATTCACAAATAACACAATGACAGAAGTGACCATCATAATGCTGACCCACATATCTGCACCAATGGACACACAAATGTAGATATCCTGTGGAGACTGTAGATGTCAGGTGAACAAATACCATACCATGGCAGCAATGGAACATACAAACCATGATTATTGTGCTGACTGATGACCTAGGAGTCCCAGGGACAGCAGGGGAAAGCCACCAAACAACATACAGCCAATGGCACACTCAAGATATGCCAATGCAGTGGTGCAAAGGCACAAACACAAACAGGCAGACTCACACTGCATATCAAACACAACAGGTGATGGGGGTGTGCCAGTGTCCCCAGGCAACCACACAACACATGAGGAGGCCTGAATTCCAACCACACAGATGTGTATACAGTGCCATACAAAAGTTACTCATGGATCGGAAACCCCTATGTGGGCAATCAGGCATTGTTAGATGAGAGGGAGCACAAATTACACATGTCACACAAGCTTGTAGGAACAGCAACTAACACAGCAAGAGACAGACCCACCACAGCACTACCCCCAGGGACCCCACATTCTGCTGACACTAGCCTGCATGATAATTCCACTGTGATGACAAAGTTAGATGTCGTTCACACTGTGTACCACAGCCATGTGTCCTGAGCAACTAACTACCATCACACCTACACAAGCTCCAATCAATCAGCACGGCCTGCCAGCCAAGGCCAATATGGAGGTAGGGGTCTAGCCGTGCAACAACTCACTTTTGCACACACTCAACACCACACACCCTGATCTCCACCAGTGTGCAGCAGTGAAGCTCACATGGACTGGTGACATTGGACATGCACCCATGACAATACCAGGGGTGGTGGTGGGAACTAAGGTGCAGAAACCCATCACACATGGCCAGTCAACAAGACTCGTCAATGTCTGACACACAGCACAGTATGCCGTACATGGGCATGATGTGAAATCCACCACAATCAATGGGATCCTGGCCACAGTCACACACCAACGAAGAAGCCAAGGTGACACACGAAGAACACACGTACACAACTTCCAACATTGCAGCTCTGACCCTGAGGAGTGGCAGCAGTCACACACACAACGTGTCACAATCACTGAAAGCTAACACAAACTGTAAATCACATGACTCATGTAAACAACAAGTGCCAAGGGGAATCCTGAAGGTGTCCCATCTGCGTTTGCCCACATCCCCAGCCCTGACAACAAAGACAACCTGGGATGACAACCTCATGAACATTAGTTTGCCATGCACCCACATCACGGAGAAACCAGGTCCAAGATGCTGGATGAACACAGAACAACTCAGCAAGCATCACAAACAGTAACATCCCTAGGGACACAGCCTGTGTAGGAAAAGGGAAGGGAACACGCACAGACATGCTTACACAACACACAACACAGGCCCACGCAATGTCACCAGATTACACACTGCCATGAGGGCACTCCACTCCTGTGGAAGGTCCGCTGTGCCAAACCTTGTCTGTGCACGACCCAAACATGTCAGCAGAACACTCCGTCAGTGAGTCAACAACCACAACACACAGAAGGCTCTGCTCACATCAGCCTGGGTACGGGAGTGTCACGTCAGTCATCTGCACAAACACAAAACACGTGTCAAGCAAATTGCACTGTATACACAGATGAGTCTTTCGACATTGATGTGCAAAACTGCATGTCCAGTGGAGCTGGGCACACAGTCAGGGAAATCGAAACATTGAACAGTGGTAAGCCCACCAGATGTGCATCAGTGTAAGACAAAGATGTTCATTTACAAATGCAAAAAGGACATCCCTGTGTCAAATGCTGAACATTACACCCTCAGACTGTAGCAAAGGATGCCATAGATCCAGACTACAACAGGACACATATCCCATGGACCACATGGAGTCCATCACTGCAACACTTCATTGTCCTGATGTGAACACTATTACAACTGCAAATGCAGGATGCTACTCATCGACATCATGTACATCAAAAGAAAACCCAAAAGTAAACAAAAAGAGGCTTTATTCAGCAAATGTCAGGGTAAACACGGAAGTCCAAAAGAAACTAAGGCCAATGGCCAGTCCAAAATCACAGTCCCAACGGGGTGAGAAGTGACAACTGGTCACACATTGCTTGCCTGCACTGGTACGGTTGGGGGACATATCCTTTGGAGGGGCATACAAGGGGCAGGCCAGGCACCGCAGGGACAGGATCAGGGGATGGCAGAGTGAGGCAGTGAAGGGGTGGTGGGTGCAGGAGTGTCACCGGCAACTGCAGTGGAGGTGTCTGACTCAGTGTGGGCCGGCACCACTGTGGTACACAAGTCAGTTGGTGTGGGTGCTGCAACCACTGCAGTGGGCTGGACTGATGTAGTGGACTGGGTACCCACTGCAGTGCCCGAGTCAGACGTGGTGGTTGTGGACTCCACTGCAGTGCATGACTCCAAGGGAGTGGAAGGGTGGGCAGATGAGGTGGGCAGGACAGAGGGGGGAGCCGGTCTCCACAACAGTGCCACTAACAGGCAGAGCGTCTGGGTTGGGGTGGAAGAGCAAGGGGCAGGGGGGGAGGGCCTAAGCAGTCTGGGGATGCGGTATCGGTGTGTGGGGGAACCTGGGGCAGGGTGTGGCGGGGGAACCTGTGCAGTGGTGGCCTGGGGGATGGAGGAGAGAGACTGGGCGGTGGAGCTGCGTGGTGGTGGTGGTGGGGTCTTGCTCTTCCTGGTCCGGGGGACTTCCTAATGGGGTCCTGTGTCTGCCTGCACCTGGGGAGGGTGTCCGGGGCGAGGGGCACTCCCTCTGTGTGGGTGGACTTCCTCTTCCCCGGTATGCTGGATCAGCAGGATTGGAGGGGAAGAGGCCGAGGTCACACAGGAAGATCTGCTGTGTAGGTGGGGTAGCAGGCGAGGCAAGGGAAGGGGTCTTGGAGGGAGAGGATTTGGAGGACTGCGGAGTGAATGTGGATGCCTGTGTGTGTGTGTGTTCCCCATCCCCTGTGTCTGTGGTATCAGTCCCCTGAGGATGCTTGTGTGCACGTCTTGCCTTTCTCTTGGGTGTGTCTGTGCTGCTCGTGTCTGTGCGTTTGGGTGACTGTGCAGGTGTGCATGTGCTTTGGACAGGTAGGGGGGCAGGAAGTGTGGATGGGGCAGAGGTGGGAGGAGTGAGGGACTGTTGTAGGAGGGACACTGCTGCCGTCAGGGAGGAGTCCATGGACTTATTGCTCCTCTGTAGGGCAAACATACCCGTCGAGATGCCCTCCATGAACGACACCAGCTGTGTCAACAGAGTGGTGTGTGCATGGAGGACACTCAGCATTGCTGTCTGCCCTACATGGAGCTGCCGAAGGAGGTACACAGACTCCTCACTCAGGGCATCAGGGGACACAGGGGCAGGGGGTGCGGTGCCTGGCACGAAGGAGACACGCTCCCGAGCACGGGAGCCTCCACGGACCTCAGGAATGGGAGCCAATGGGAGGGCGGTGGTGGTGGTGGTGGCACCCATGTCCGGATAGTCAATGCCACAATGGGGTGCATGTTGCACATGTCACTCCCCTGCAGGATCAGTCCCAGGAAGTTTAATGCCATGACACAGGAATGCATGCAAAGTCATATATTACTGTCTCAAGTCACATGGCCATGGCAGCCAGCCAACAACAGTCTGCACTGTGTCACAATCCGAGGGCATGGGGAATGCAAGTTATGTGACTGACAAGTGCACATGTCCATCCCCCCAAAACCACATCATCTGTACTACTATTTGTCCACGTCATACCAACTGGACATATTGGGGACATGAAACACAACTCTCTGAACATGAGCACCTCACAGTGTGCTGTGAATGAAAATACAGCTGCCTGAAAGTCACAGTCGCAAACACCTGTGTGCACAGTCAAGTGATCAGACACCTATAAGTCACAGAAGTATCGTCTATCATGGTCACATCTCAGATGGCATGCTGAGCCCTAACCGATAAACATACCAGTAGTCCTGACAACGAAGACACAGCACAATGAGACAGAGGCAGACACCTGAGGGTACATTTCACTGATCACAACATGCCAGATGATACACGGGAGTGGGAGTACAGAGTGTATTGTATGCCCTGGAGTAGGCATGACTGTCCAGCTCCACCTGTAAGAGGGATGAGTCCTGGACAGTAGGCAGGTGGCTAAGCATGTGTGACACACTGGATACACATACTCCTGAGGCCCAAACATTGTTCCCACCAGCAGCATGGGTGTGTGCCAAATTCCCCAGGGACATGTGGTGAGTCAGAGCAGCAAGCGGACCACATATCAAAGTTACACCCAAATTGCATGTCAGAACTTAGGCATTGTGTTAGCAATTGACCCACCCATGAATCGCACAACATAGTCACGGGAACAAATGCTGTCCCCCACCTTGAGCAAAGCTAAATGCAATGACACAGTCCCCAAATGACACAATTTTCTGACTATAAGGGCCACACATATGCGTATCAGAGGAGAAGTGGGCATGTCACAAATGAGGGACATGGGTCCTGGACCACATGACTGATGTACTGTGGAAGTTTAATCAGGCCAGAGGAGGGCACATAGCATGTCAGACAAAGTGCACAGTGCAGTCATGGACTCACCCCCTCCTTGCTGCTGTCTGTCCTTCAGCTGCCCATCCAGGTCAGGCAAGACCACTGCCAGGATCCGGAGCATGTGGGGGGTCAGGTTCCGGTGTCCGCCCCTCCTGCGAGTAGGCGACAGCTTCAGCTGGACCCTTGCGATCCTCCGGGTCCAGCCACGAAGGTCCTGCCACCTCTTCTGGCAGTTGCGGATCCTGCGCCTGTAGACCCCCACGGATCTTACTTTCCGGGCGATGGTCAGCCAGATTTCCTGCTTCTGGTGGGCATCAACCTGTGAGGATGACAAAGTGAAAAGGCCATTACTACACATGCAACATATACGTGCATCACACAGTTGGATTTACATGTCTCAATCACAGGGGCATATGATGTACACAGGCAGTGCAACAATGGCTATGAACAGTTTGCCAGCAGTCACTACATGGTATCATTGCATGGGAAGTAAATCTAGTTGGAATGCACTGTTACTGCACTGTACTAGTTCAGTGCATGTAACTACACACTTTGGGGTGTGACAACTACTCAGTGGGCATGCTAGCCAATGGTGTGCACACTGAAAGTCTTGCTAGTCAGACAACATGCACAATTCGTGAGGCAGTGGACAGCACACTCACCTGCTCCCCTGGTTTCCCATACAGCTTGCTGTACTGTGGAAGGAGGCTGTCCAGCAGGGCCTGGTTCTCCTCAAGGCTGAAGGCTGGGGCTCTCTCCACAGTACGTGCCATTGCAGGAGCCAGAGGATGCATAAACAGCAGCAGTGTTGGTGGCAGATGTCGTCCTGGAGCATGTAGTGCAGGCAAGTGAGCTCTCAGGGGAACAGCCAGCATTATATGTGTGCTGCAGATGCAGATACTGTCCCATGTGTCCAAAGTGATAGGTCCAAGTCGTTTGCATCTTCTGAATCTGACCAATCCATGGAATAGCAGCACTACTACACGCCCACAGCATCCTTCAAATCTTCAACTTCATGACACCCATGATTTTGCAACATTGTTGTGGCTGGCCAACTGAATTCACTGCATCAGACTTGTTGGAGCCTCGAAAACGCGTCCGTTGCCATGCCAGGCCCCAGCCAATGTGTGCGCACCGATCGGTCCATTGCTGTACAACACGTATTTCGGGATACAACGCGTACCCGCACACATCATATGGAATGGGCCGGCTGGGCACACCGATCGGTCCATTGCTGTACTACGCGTACCCGCTCACAACAGATTGAATGGGCCGGCCGGGCACACCGATCGGTCCATTGCTGTACAATGCATATTTCGGGATACAAACGCGTACCCGCACACATCATATGCAATGGGCCGGCCGGGCACACCGATCGGTCCATTGCTGTACAACGCGTATTTCGGGATACAACGCGTACCCGCACACATCATATGCAATGGGCCGGCCGGGCACACCGATCGGTCCATTGCTGTACAACACGTATTTTGGGATACAACGCGTACCCGCACACATCATATGCAATGGGCTGTCCGGGCACACCGATCGGTCCATTGATGTACAACGCGTACCTGTACAGGTCAGTCGCATATGTCACCATGCTTGTCACTGGTGAACGTATGCCAGCCACATATACCTGCCAGAGACCCAGGGGCACACCTACAACACCACACCCAGACCACACTGTTTCCTGAGGCATGTAAGGCTGCATTTCCTTCTCTGTGTATGGGGGTTAACATGTGGTTTTTGTGGTGGCACTTGTGGGCAGCCACAGCCAGGCTGTGCATGTGTTCATGGGGACAGGGTCCTTGGTGTGTTGTGCACATGACCACTGTGATGTGCAACAGTTCATTTTGGAGCATGTGGCATGGTCACATTTCCAGGTTGTGTATGTGTATGACATGTCACATACCCCCAGAGTCCCATGTGGGAAGGCATGTACGTCACAGGATGACCCATTGCCACAATAGTGATGTTACTCCACAGTCTGTGTGCATGTTGTGTTTCCGATGTCACTGATTCCATGTGCACGATGGGAGACAGTCTCCACATCAATGTTGTTTGTGCATGGACTTTGATGTTGTGCGTCACTGGCATCCATGTCTGTCCTGCGGATGCGACAGGGGACACTACCTGTGGGAGTCATGTTTGTTTTTCTGACGTGTACATGATACGCCATGTCATGCCAGTGGCCATGTGGCAAGACAGGGTCACTGGGAATCTACCTGTCAATGATCTGTGATGCCTGTGGTGCATCTGTCCAGACATGTCACTGTGGTGTGTGTGTGGAACGTGACAGCAGTAAATGGGTACTGTGACACAGCCTAATGGTTTCCCATAGCACAACCTGGTACCTGTAGTGCACACATGTTGTACTGAGAAGTTAGATGATGGCCATGTAGGTGCAAGTTATGTCCGACAGAACGGCACACACATCAAGTACTTGTGTCACGTAATGATGTATCATGTGAAATTGAGTATGGTGAATGGCACATATGTGGGGTGACTGACAATCTTTCTTCCTTCAACCTATGCACTGCAGGGCTCCAGCTGTCCATAGACCATTCCCTGACCTGGCAACGATGGTGGAATGTGACAGCATCCGACGGTACCGCTTCACCAGGCAGCTGATTGAGGATTTGGCAGTGCGCTTGGCACCACATTTGCAACCTGGCCGGACGTACCCTACGGCGCTGACCCCCAAGGTGAAGGTAATGGCAGCTCTACACTTCTTTGCCACCGGTACCTTTCAACACACTGTGGCGACTGCCGGTGGGATGTCACAGACTATGTTCAGCCGTGTGCTACGCGATGTTTTGGAGGCAATGTTGAGATGCCTGAACCAGTACATCTATTTCCCAACACCTCAACAACTCACTGATGTCAAGAGTGACTTCTATGCCCTGGGGAGGATGCCACATGTCATTGGCTCCATTGATGGGACACATGTGGCTTTGATACCACCACAGGCACATGAGCAGGCATACCAGAACCGTAAACATTACCATTCGATCAATGCTCTGGTGGTATGTTTAGCAGATATGAGCATCACACATGTGTGCGCCCGTTTCCCTGGTTCAGCACACGATGCCTACGTGATGAGGAGTAGTCGCATCCCGAGGATGATGGCACAGATGCAGAACCAGCGTGCCTGTCTTGTCGGTGTGTACTGACTATGTACCATTGTATGTGTTCTGATCTGTAGTATTCCACCCACTTTCCCACTTTTCCAACTCAGCTAATGTGCACTTGTCTGTCCGTAGGTGACTCCGGATACCCCAACATGCCGTGGTTGCTGACACCCCTCAGGAACCCTGTGACACCAGCCCAGATGCGCTACAATGAGGCACATGGTCGGACCAGGAGAGTGATAGAGCGGACCTTTGGTCTCCTGAAGAGCCGCTTCCGCTGCCCCAGCAAAGGTGTGCAAGATTGTCATTGTCTGCTGCATGCTACACAACCTGGCAGTGCGGAAGGAGTTGCCTCTCATCCTGGATGACGATGACCAACGTCCGCCACCTGTTGAGGATACTGGCCTGGACCACGATGCCAGTGATGATGATGGTGATGTCCGCACACAGCTCATCACCAACTTCTTCAGCTGAATGTGAGTATCCAGGGAGATGTAATGTGAATGACGTGAGTTTGCATGATATGTGTGGGTGGTGCTCTGGTGCTGTTTGAGTGTGGCCATGTGCTACTTGACTGGATGCGTGCAGCAATGTGTCCTTCCAGGTAGTCTGAACTCCCCAACAGTTTTGTAATGCTAACTTGGTTTTGTGTAGTTGTCTTGTGACATGTATTGGGCATGAGTATTGCAGTACTGTCCTGTTCTACAGTGATTTTAACTGTGTGTCATGTCTGTCCTTCACAGGGTGCTTACTGAGTACTTTGGTCAACTTGGATCCCCCGACACCATGATTCAGCTTTCAGGGTGGCAGCAGTAGTTGGCCTACAAGTGATGTGCCACACACCCCTGGACTTCATATCTTCTGCACTTGTTGACTGTGTGGCCACTGCCACGTGGGTAAACCTTGCATTTGTAGTGGAAACAACATGTTGCAAATGTGTAATAAACCTGTGCTTCACTTTGGGATGTGCGTTGTCTGTGGTCACACATCTGACTGACATTTGCTTACTGCACCTGTGGGCTAGTTGACACAGACTCTGAATAGGTGTGGTGTCTGTGCATTCCACTGTATTTCCTGGCAACATCACTGTGGGCGATGAGTCCGATGGCCCTGGTGTCTGTGTTGTGTAGCCCTAGTGGTGTGTCTCCCTCATATGTGTCACGTCACCATGACTCACACGACGGTGTTGTACTTGCTGTAGCAGTTAGCATACACAGTGTAATTTAGCAGAACATCATCACCATAACAGTATCCACATTTGAATGACAACAGTGGCAAGTATGGTGTACTAGTGATTTTATTTACAGAAATGTGTGTGTGTGTATAGTGCACAGGATGGTGGGTGCTGTACATTGGGATTGTGATCCAAAGTTCCCAGATGATTTGGAAGTCTTGGTAGCAGAAATGTCCTGAGTGACGTCCACAGTCATATGATACATTAGTCCAACTTGAACTCCCCATGTCATGTGGGAAAGTAGTGTTGCATTCGACAGGGTGAAACGTTTGCACACAAAGGAGAATTTCCGGAACAGGTGTTGGCTTCCTGGGGGATGTACGTGGCCATCAACCTCTCAGTTTTCCTTCCTCGGACGACCTATGTCTACCACCCCTCCCACCACCCCATGCGACACGTGCAGGACCTGCCGTGGCACGCACAGGTGACCCGAGGCCCACTTGGGGGTTGTTAGTGGTGTTGTCATCCGTTGGTCCACAGTGGGCCTGGGGCCCTGTGCTGTTGTCAGCGGTGGTCCTTGGTCTGTCCGTGTCGGCGGGGGTGGTCTGTATGTTGGCAGTTGTTGGAGGGGTGGGTGCAGGGGGTGCAGATGTTGGTCCAGCTGGTGCTGCATGATGACTCACACCGGAGGTGCCAGGTAGGTCTTCGCTATCCGAGGAGCGCAGAGGCTGTTCCACACCAGTGAGCTCTGTGTCCCCCGGAGCCTGGGACAGGGACTCCTCCTCACCTGCTGCTGTGTCCACATCATCGTCACCTGTATTTGGAAGAGACACACATTGTATGTAATGTTTCTACAGACATCAATGGTTCACACACCTGACAGTTGTGACTGTACCTCTGAATGCGGGCATGTACATTGCATTGTCCTAAGTTGTCACAGTAAGAGGTTGATATTGGTGTAGCACATTGTCATGCATACCTGGGGCATTTCAATATGAATGTTGAGGTGTGTGCATGGCCAGCATTGGTTGTATTTGGTGGACATCCGGCCATCCTTCTCCACCTGGCCCAGTTATCCCACCATGAAGCATGCCACCCTTGCAGTGGGTTCAGGTTGACTCTCAGTATGTCATTCAGTGGTGTTGTGCTGTTTGTTGGTGCACAGTTCCCAGCAGGGCCTTGTGCTCCCCACAGCAGTAGCCAGTGTCAGCCATCTTGTCAGTCCTTATCCACTCCCTGTGATGTGAGCATGGTTCAGGGTGGTGCTGATGGGCCAATTGTGAGGGTGAGCAGTATCTGTGACTCCAAATCCCATCATGCTATTGCCTACACCCCCTTCCCAGCATGCCCGTACTTCCTTCCTTTGGACTGTGCTTCCCTGTGGGGTAGTGTGCCTGTGCTGACAGGAAGGCTGACAGTGTTGTCCTTGCGTTTGTTTGGCTACAAGTCCCAGGTGTGTCCCTGTGCTTCACACAGCATTACCCAGGGTGGTGGTTCTTTGTGGGATCTTCATTTGGTATGTGAGGCATTGCATTCTCCCAGGTGGGTTATGTGGAGTTTGTGTTGAGGGGGTGTGTGAGGTGAGCTGCTTGTAACTATGGTCAGTGCTGTGAGTCCTCCTTCCCAGCCAGCCAGATATCCCACCATGCAACGTGCTTGCATTGCAGGGAGTGCAAGTTGGCTTTCAGGATGTCAGGCAGTGGTGTTGTGCTGTTTGTTGGTGCACAGTTCCCAGCAGGGCCTTGTGCTCCCCACAGCAGTAGCCAGTGTCAGCCATCTTGTCAGTCCTTATCCACTCCCTGTGATGTGAGCATAGTTCAGGGTGGTGTTGATGGGCCAATTGTGAGGGTGAGCAGTATCTGTGACTCCAAATCCCATCATGCTATTGCCTACACCCCCCTTCCCAGCATGCCCGTACTTCCTTCCTTTGGACTGTGCTTCCCTGTGGGGTAGTGTGCCTGTGCTGACAGGAAGGCTGACAGTGTTGTCCTTGCGTTTGTTTGGCTACAAGTCCCAGGTGTGTCCCTGTGCTTCACACAGCATTACCCAGGGTGGTGGTTCTTTGTGGGATCTTCATTTGGTATGTGAGGCATTGCATTCTCCCAGGTGGGTTATGTGGAGTTTGTGTTGAGGCGGTGTGTGAGGTGAGCTGCTTGTAACTATGGTCAGTGCTGTGAGTCCTCCTTCCCAGCCAGCCAGATATCCCACCATGCAACGTGCTTGCATTGCAGGGAGTGCAAGTTGGCTTTCAGGATGTCAGGCAGTGGTGTTGTGCTGTTTGTTGGTGCACAGTTCCCAGCAGGGCCTTGTGCTCCCCACAGCAGTAGCCAGTGTCAGCCATCTTGTCAGTCCTTATCCACTCCCTGTGATGTGAACATGGTTCAGGGTGGTGTTGATGGGCCAATTGTGAGGGTGAGCAGTATCTGTGACTCCAACTCCCATCATGCTATTGCCTACACCCCCTTCCCAGCATGCCCGTACTTCCTTCCTTTGGACTGTGCTTCCCTGTGGGGTAGTGTGCC
Organism: Calotriton arnoldi; assembly: GCA_963921515.1. NCBI lineage: Eukaryota > Metazoa > Chordata > Amphibia > Caudata > Salamandridae > Calotriton > Calotriton arnoldi. The sequence goes on along the minus strand of CAWUFW010026049.1, from coordinate 12,457 downwards.
TGTGCTGACAGGAAGGCTGACAGTGTTGTCCTTGCGTTTGTTTGGCTACAAGTCCCAGGTGTGTCCCTGTGCTTCACCCAGCATTACCCAGGGTGGTGGTTCTTTGTGGGATCTTCATTTGGTATGTGAGGCATTGCATTCTCCCAGGTGGGTTATGTGGAGTTTGTGTTGAGGGGGTGTGTGAGGTGAGCTGCTTGTAACTATGGTCAGTGCTGTGAGTCCTCCTTCCCAGCCAGGCAGATATCCCACCATGCAACGTGCTTGCATTGCAGGGAGTGCAAGTTGGCTTTCAGGATGTCAGGCAGTGGTGTTGTGCTGTTTGTTGGTGCACAGTTCCCAGCAGGGCCTTGTGCTCCCCACAGCAGTAGCCAGTGTCAGCCATCTTGTCAGTCCTTATCCACTCCCTGTGATGTGAGCATGGTTCAGGGTGGTGCTGATGGGCCAATTGTGAGGGTGAGCAGTATCTGTGACTCCAAATCCCATCATGCTATTGCCTACACCCCCTTCCCAGCATGCCCGTACTTCCTTCCTTTGGACTGTGCTTCCCTGTGGGGTAGTGTGCCTGTGCTGACAGGAAGGCTGACAGTGTTGTCCTTGCGTTTGTTTGGCTACAAGTCCCAGGTGTGTCCATGTGCTTCACACAGCATTACCCAGGGTGGTGGTTCTTTGTGGGATCTTCATTTGGTATGTGAGGCATTGCATTCACCCAGGTGGGTTATGTGGAGTTTGTGTTGAGGGGGTGTGTGAGGTGAGCTGCTTGTAACTATGGTCAGTGCTGTGAGTCCTCCTTCCCAGCCAGCCAGATATCCCACCATGCAACGTGCTTGCATTGCAGGGAGTGCAAGTTGGCTTTCAGGATGTCAGGCAGTGGTGTTGTGCTGTTTGTTGGTGCACAGTTCCCAGCAGGGCCTTGTGCTCCCCACAGCAGTAGCCAGTGTCAGCCATCTTGTCAGTCCTTATCCACTCCCTGTGATGTGAGCATGGTTCAGGGTGGTGTTGATGGGCCAATTGTGAGGGTGAGCAGTATCTGTGACTCCAACTCCCATCATGCTATTGCCTACACCCCCCTTCCCAGCATGCCCGTACTTCCTTCCTTTGGACTGTGCTTCCCTGTGGGGTAGTGTGCCTGTGCTGACAGGAAGGCTGACAGTGTTGTCCTTGCGTTTGTTTGGCTACAAGTCCCAGGTGTGTCCCTGTGCTTCACCCAGCATTACCCAGGGTGGTGGTTCATTGTGGGATCTTCATTTGGTATGTGAGATATTGCATTCTCCCAGGTGGGTTATGTGGAGTTTGTGTTGAGGGGGTGTGTGAGGTGAGCTGCTTGTAACTATGGTCAGTGCTGTGAGTCCTCCTTCCCAGCCAGCCAGATATCCCACCATGCAACGTGCTTGCATTGCAGGGAGTGCAAGTTGGCTTTCAGGATGTCAGGCAGTAGTGTTGTGCTGTTTGTTGGTGCACAGTTCCCAGCAGGGCCTTGTGCTCCCCACAGCAGTAGCCAGTGTCAGCCATCTTGTCACTCCTTATCCACTCCCTGTGATGTGAGCATGGTTCAGGGTGGTGTTGATGGGCCAATTGTGAGGGTGAGCAGTATCTGTGACTCCAAATCCCATCATGCTATTGCCTACACCCCCCTTCCCAGCATGCCCGTACTTCCTTCCTTTGGACTGTGCTTCCCTGTGGGGTAGTGTGCCTGTGCTGACAGGAAGGCTGACAGTGTTGTCCTTGCGTTTGTTTGGCTACAAGTCCCAGGTGTGTCCCTGTGCTTCACACAGCATTACCCAGGGTGGTAGTTCTTTGTGGGATCTTCATTTGGTATGTGAGGCATTGCATTCTCCCAGGTGGGTTATGTGGAGTTTGTGTTGAGGGGGTGTGTGAGGTGAGCTGCTTGTAACTATGGTCAGTGCTGTGAGTCCTCCTTCCCAGCCAGCCAGATATCCCACCATGCAACGTGCTTGCATTGCAGGGAGTGCAAGTTGGCTTTCAGGATGTCAGGCAGTGGTGTTGTACTGTTTGTTGGTGCACAGTTCCCAGCAGGGCCATGTGCTCCCCACAGCAGTAGCCAGTGTCAGCCATCTTGTCAGTCCTTATCCACTCCCTGTGATGTGAGCATGGTTCAGGGTGGTGTTGATGGGCCAATTGTGAGGGTGAGCAGTATCTGTGACTCCAACTCCCATCATGCTATTGCCTACACCCCCCTTCCCAGCATGCCCGTACTTCCTTCCTTTGGACTGTGCTTCCCTGTGGGGTAGTGTGCCTGTGCTGACAGTGTTGTCCTTGCGTTTGTTTGGCTACAAGTCCCAGGTGTGTCCCTGTGCTTCACCCAGCATTACCCAGGGTGGTGGTTCTTTGTGGGATCTTCATTTGGTATGTGAGGCATTGCATTCTCCCAGGTGGGTTATATGGAGTTTGTGTTGAGGGGGTGTGTGAGGTGAGCTGCTTGTAACTATGGTCAGTGCTGTGAGTCCTCCTTCCCAGCCAACCAGATATCCCACCATGCAACGTGCTTGCATTGCAGGGAGTGCAAGTTGGCTTTCAGGATGTCAGGCAGTGGTGTTGTGCTGTTTGTTGGTGCACAGTTCCCAGCAGGGCCTTGTGCTCCGCACAGCAGTAGCCAGTGTCAGCCATCTTGTCAGTCCTTATCCACTCCCTGTGATGTGAGCATGGTTCAGGGTGGTGCTGATGGGCCAATTGTGAGGGTGAGCAGTATCTGTGACTCCAAATCCCATCATGCTATTCCCTACACCCCCCTTCCCAGCATGCCCGTACTTCCTTCCTTTGGACTGTGCTTCCCTGTGGGGTAGTGTGCCTGTGCTGACAGGAAGGCTGACAGTGTTGTCCTTGCGTTTGTTTGGCTACAAGTCCCAGGTGTGTCCCTGTGCTTCACACAGCATTACCCAGGGTGGTGGTTCTTTGTGGGATCTTCATTTGGTATGTGAGGCATGGCATTCTCCCAGGTGGGTTATGTGCAGTTTGTGTTGAGGGGGTGTGTGAGGTGAGCTGCTTGTAACTATGGTCAGTGCTGTGAGTCCTCCTTCCCAGCCAGCCAGATATCCCACCATGCAACGTGCTTGCATTGCAGGGAGTGCAAGTTGGCTTTCAGGATGTCAGGCAGTGGTGTTGTGCTGTTTGTTGGTGCACAGTTCCCAGCAGGGCCTTGTGCTCCCCACAGCAGTAGCCAGTGTCAGCCATCTTGTCAGTCCTTATCCACTCCCTGTGATGTGAGCATGGTTCAGGGTGGTGTTGATGGGCCAATTGTGAGGGTGAGCAGTATCTGTGACTCCAACTCCCATCATGCTATTGCCTACACCCGCCTTCCCAGCATGCCTGTACTTCCTTCCTTTGGCCTGTGCTTCCCTGTGGGGTAGTGTGCCTGTGCTGACAGGAAGGCTGACAGTGTTGTCCTTGCGTTTGTTTGGCTACAAGTCCCAGGTGTGTCCCTGTGCTTCACACAGCATTACCCAGGGTGGTGGTTCTTTGTGGGATCTTCATTTGGTATGTGAGGCATTGCATTCTCCCAGGTGGGTTATGTGGAGTTTGTGTTGAGGGGGTGTGTGAGGTGAGCTGCTTGTAACTATGGTCAGTGCTGTGAGTCCTCCTTCCCAGCCAGCCAGATATCCCACCATGCAACGTGCTTGCATTGCAGGGAATGCAAGTTGGCTTTCAGGATGTCAGGCAGTGGTGTTGTGCTGTTTGTTGGTGCACAGTTCCCAGCAGGGCCTTGTGCTCCCCACAGCAGTAGTCAGTGTCAGCCATCTTGTCAGTCCTTATCCACTCCCTGTGATGTGAGCATGGTTCAGGGTGGTGTTGATGGGCCAATTGTGAGGGTGAGCAGTATCTGTGACTCCAACTCCCATCATGCTATTGCCTACACCCCCCTTCCCAGCATGCCGGTACTTCCTTCCTTTGGACTGTGCTTCCCTGTGGGGTAGTGTGCCTGTGCTGACAGGAAGGCTGACAGTGTTGTCCTTGCGTTTGTTTGGCTACAAGTCCCAGGTGTGTCCCTGTGCTTCACACAGCATTACCCAGGGTGGTGGTTCTTTGTGGGATCTTCATTTGGTATGTGAGGCATTGCATTCTCCCAGGTGGGTTATGTGGAGTTTGTGTTGAGGGGGTGTGTGAGGTGAGCTGCTTGTAACTATGGTCAGTGCTGTGAGTCCTCCTTCCCAGCCAGCCAGATATCCCACCATGCAACGTGCTTGCATTGCAGGGAGTGCAAGTGTGCTTTCAGGATGTCAGGCAGTGGTGTTGTGCTGTTTGTTGGTGCACAGTCCCCAGCAGGGCCTTGTGCTCCCCAGACAGCAGTAGCCAGTGTCAGCCATCTTGTCAGTCCTTATCCACTCCCTGTGATGTGAGCATGGTTCAGAGTGGTGTTGATGGGCCAATAGTGAGGGTGAGCAGTATCTGTGACTACAACTCCCATCATGCTATTGGCTACACTAACTTCACCAGCATACACAGAATTCCTTCCTTTGAGTGAGCTTCCCTGTGAGGTGGTGTTCTAGTGGTGGCAAAATATCAGGCAGTGTTTGTTGGTTATATTTGTGCCACTGCCTTGCTCTATTTGTTGTTAGGTTTGTACATGTCATGACACAGTTACATATCACTATGAGATGGCATGTATTGTGTTTATCTAACTGACATACACATCTTGGGATGATTATCTTTTGGTTGCTGTTGATTTGCTAGGGGTGGATAGTTTGACTGTCCCCTTGAGAGTGATGTGTGTGTATTGGCACACAATATTGTGTATATTAGTTGTGTACTCACCAGGCTCTGGGATGTCTGTTAGTCCATATATGCTCACTGGTGGTAGGATGGCCCGCACCTTCTCCTCCCAGGGCCTGAGGTATAGTGGTTTTGCAGGAGGGCCACTGCCGGTGTGCTGGCTCAGGAGGTAATCCTTCTTGAGTAGGTCTCTGACCCTGCTGCGCACATCATACCACCTGTTCTGGATGTCTTCCTTTGTGCGCAATCATGGTGATTGTGCGTTCACCCTGTCGACGATCCTCGCCCACATCTTGGTTTTCTGCGACATGGGGGTCTGTTGGACCAATGTGCCAAACAACTGTGGCTCTACCCTCAGGATCTCGTCTACCATGACTTCCAATTCACTATCTAGGAACTTTGGATTCTTCTTTAGGGGCATGGTGATGGGTGGTGGTGGTGGTGATTGATGTGTGTGTGTGCAAGTGAGGGTGTGTGTGTGTAGGTTTTGCTGTGTGTGTGTGAGGGTGCTATTTGTTGAGGTGCTAATGTTGTGTGGCTTTTGTGTTGGATGAGCTGTGTGTGTGTCTGTGTTTGCTGTGTGATGGTGTTCTGTGCTGGCAGGTCAGTGGGATTTGCAAAGGATCATGGTAGGGATTTGTGGCCTTTATGTAGGTGGAGTTGGGGGTGTGTCCTTGTTCCATTTTTTTCACCCCCTGTATTTATTGGCTTTGTCATTGCTTGTTTGGCCTTTTTTTGGGGTATTTTTTCATTTGTTATTATTGTGCATGTTGGAGTCGTTCTTCTGACCGAGTAGGACGTTGCAGTTGTCTCGTGCGCGCCTCTCCGAGTCGTTCCCGCTCTGTTTCAGCTCAGTTTCATATGCGGCGTACGCGTCGGTCGCGGAGTATTGTGTTTGTTCGGCTGGGTTTGGTATGCGTGTCGGTCGTACGGCTTGGGCTCCGTATGAATCGGTCTGAATTTGCAACCATTGCATCATACTGCGCGGGTCGGAGTTCGCGGGTACGTTTCGTTCGGATTATTTCCTGATGCGTGTCGGTCGGTTCGATTCGCGTGGTTTCCCGGCCGGATAGCTTGTTTCCGGCCGGGTCGGTCATTCGCCTTGAGTTCCGTGCGAGTCGGTCGTGATTCCCATGCATTTCATCGTACTTCCCAGGTCGGGCAACGCCGGTACGTGTCGGTCGGACTATTATCCCGTACCGAGTCGGTCGGTATTTTTTCCGGCCCGAATCGGAATCGGCCCCTATATATTAATTACTTAAATACAAATTACTACCCACCCTTTACTCCTATAAACACCAAAACACACACCTAAAATTAATTACACAATTACCATAATTAATTACCAATTAATTAATTAAAATTAATTAACCTCCAATTATTAATTAATCAATTACAAATAAATTACTTTCCACTCTTAACACCTATAAACACCACAACACACACCTAAAATTAATTACACAATTACCATAATTAATTACCAATTAATTCATTAAAATTAACATCCAATTAATTCATCAAGTAAAAATAAATTACTTCGCACCCTTAACACCTATAAACACCACAACACACACCTAAAATTAATTACACAATTACCATAATTAATTATCAATTAATTAGTTAAAATTAATTAACATCCAATTATTAATTCATCAATTAAAAATAAATTATTTCCCACCTTAGCACCTATACACACCACAACACATACCTCAAATTAATTACACAATTACCATAATTAATTACTAATACATTAATTTAAATTAATTAACAACCAATTATTAATTAATTAATAATACATTACTTTACACATTTAACACTATAACATCTCAATTAAACAAATATTAATTAATAAAAAAAAAAAATCAACAAATTGAATATAATTAAATTACTTCCCACCCTATTCCCCTATAAACCCACAACTGGCTAGAGAACTAAAAACGCAAAATTCAAATAAAAATAAAATTAATAACTACTAAAAATGTAACACATATATTAAAAATACAAACTTTTCTTATACAAAAAACATACAACACATACATATAAAATATATACTAAAATACATAACATTAACAAACAAACGATATTTTATCAACTATATTTTTGCAAACGATATTAAACACTTTAATATTTTTAAAATCTATATGACTTACCTTAAGTCGATATTCTCGACCACAACATTTTTGGTGTCGATATTTCTGACCCATGATATTTGCAACTTGATATTTGTGCAACTCGATATTTGTGATTCGATATTCTGTCTTTGCACCCATGTGGGCCATGTATTTTGGTCGGTGTATCCAATAATGCGCAAAATAGACTTGCATGCAAAGCTGATAGAGTTCCATATTAGGTGCAGTGTAGCCTCCTTGTTTTATAGGTAAGGTCATTGGTTCCCTGGAGATTCTAAATTTTTCCACCCAAGTAAGTCTAATAAGTAAGATTGTTAGCTTAGGGAGTATAACCATTTTTGTTAAGCCAGATTTACTAGTCATTGACAGCAGCAGCTTCAGCCACTTATTTATTTGATCTTCTAGTTGCTTAATGGCAATCCCATATTTAAGCTTAAAAACTCTCTCTTTATTAGGGCTAATCAAGGTACTAGATATTTAAATGGGGTGGTTCATCATTCCAGTGGATAGTCAAGATCTGCCTTGGCTACCACAGCCACTCCGTGTTTCATAGTGCAGGCTGGAAGCCGCCTGCATTTCGAAGGGGAATTAGAGATCCCCTTGCAGGCAGGTGCAGTGAGTGACTGCACCTGCTTGCAAGGGGATGTCTGGGGGGTCCATGGGACCCCTTATTCCTCCTCGAGGGGGCTGCCATCAGGGGGCACACTGACAGTTCACCACCTTTTAGATGGCACACTGTCAGTGTGCCTCCTGACAGCTTCTTTGCTTCTGTGCCCACGTCTATTTTAAGGCACGGACACAGAAGCAAAGGGATTCCCTCATTTGCATGGAGCCATGCCCCCATGCAAATAAGGGAACACCCTCTGATGCTAGTGCTGGCGCTTAATGTGCACCAGAGCTATTGGTATTACGTAAGTTGATGCGCAAGCATCTGCGGCCCCTTCTGTAATACCAAAGTGCCCCGGGGGAGCGCAAAGCAAGCACAAACACCCATTGGGCCACCAGGGCACTTCCGTAATACAGCCCTAGGTGTAAAACGAGCCCAGGATTGTCCAAATCGGCCCAACTTTGCCAGAGATATCGCATCTGGAAATTTGGCAACCTTTGACCCCTTTTCCTTCTCGGAGTGTGTGGAGCTCCGCTGCAGGTCTGGTTAATTGACCAAGGGTGGGCCAGAGCTCGCTGCAAAAAGATACAAAATAAAGCATGCCGGGAGTGGGATGTGTGTGTGGACCTCTCTCCCATTTCTTCTCATTGCCCGGGGACCCCATCCACAGGTGTTGGTATATCTCAGGGGACAGGGACGCCATCTCTGCCCCCGGTGCCTCCTGAGACGGAACAAAGTAGGACGGTGAGGGAGCGCTGTTGCGCCCCCTGCGAGAAGCGGAGAGGGGCCTAGGACCCCAGCCGTGGGCCCCAATGCCAGGGAAGGCCAGCCACAGCGAGTGTCTGCCTGCAGGAGGGGGCAGACCACAGTAAATCAGTCGGCTCCCAAGGCAGCATGCTAGGGCAGCTGAGGGTGGGCTACCCAAGCTGCTCTTCAACATTGTTGATACACTCAGGAGCCCAGATGAGACCAGGCACCTCCAGCAGAAGAAGCATGAGGCCTCTTTTGAAATAAAGGAATAAGGAAAACATGACGCGGGAGAACCCCTACTATAAAATTTGCTGCTTGTGGAAAATCCTCCCATTTGGAATACATTTTTGCCCGTGGAGTTCAAACAAAATATTGGAAATTAAATATCATCAGACAGAAATATCGAGTTTAAAATATCGTCATACAGAAATTTTGTGTGCAAGAATATCGTTGTCGAGAATATCGATTTTAAGGTAAGTAATATTGATTTTAACAATATCGAAATCATTAATATAGTTTACAAAAGTATCAAAATCTTTAATATAGTTTACAAAAACATTGTTGTTCATAATATTGTTTTTTAGATAATTTTTATGTATTTTAGTATGTATTTTAATTGTATATGTTATAATTTGTCTGTATAGTTATTGTTAATGTTATTAATATAGTTTTTTATTTGCTAGTAGTTTTGAAATGTAAGTTTATAATTTATTTTTTATTGTTAGTACCTTAGCCGGTTGTGGGGTTTATAAGGGTACAGGGTGGGAAGTAAATTAATTATAATTAATTCATAATTAATTGATAGTTAATATTTTTTATTTAATTGATCATTATTTATGTTAATTGTATGATTCATTTTTTTAATAACGTTTCAGGTGTGGGTTGTGTGTTTTGTAGGGGTATAGGGTGGGAAGTAAATTAAGCATAATTATTTAATAATTAATTTTGAATTATTATTAATTATTTAATTGATATTTAATTATGTAAATTGTGTAATACATCTTTTTTTATGTGTATTTTTGTTTTTGTATGGGTAAAGGGTGTGTAGGACATTAATTACACTAATTAATAAATAAAGTTAATTTTTTAATAATCATTGAATTAATAAATAATTATGTAAAATATGCAATTAAGATATTCTTTACATTATACATTAGGTGTGAGTGTTGCATTTGGAGAAATAAAGGGTGGAAGGTTAATTAAATATAATTTATTATTTAACTATTAATAATGATTGTTTAATTAACAATTATGAAAATGATGCAAATAATAATTTTCTAATTTATCTATTAGGTGTGGGTTTATTCTTTTGTAGATGTAAAGGGTGGGGACATAAATATAATTATTTTATGAATAGTTAATTATTATTAATATTTTAATCAATATTTAATTATGTAACATGTAAATAATATCAGTTTAAGAAATAATTTTAGATATGTGCGGTGTGCTTTTTAGAGGTATAGGGTAGAAAACTGCTTAAGTAATAAATTGAAAAATAGTTAATTATTTTTTATAATTATATTATTTGATATTGTGTTGGTTAATTCTGTTGTACTTTTTAAATGTAAATAAGGTTATTTTTATTGATTGTTATTATTTGAGAATTTAGGGGCCTATTACGATGGCGGTCGGAAAACCTCCCCGACCGCCATGGTAGCGGGAAAAGCCCGCCCACATGGACCGCGATATCACCGCCGGTCGAATTTCGATGACCGCGGCGGTCGGATCGCGGACCTTAACATTGCGGCAGTTGCTGCTGCCCGCAGCACCGCCGCGATGTCTAAAGGACCATGTCCTGCATTTCCCTGCACTGCGTGGCAGGCACTGCATAGTGCCTGCCACCTGGTACAGGGAAATGTAGGGGGGACCATGGGTACCCCCCCAGTGCACCCACATCCCCCCAAAACATTGGGGGCCCGCAACGGGCCCCCGGAAGACAATCTCTGCATGCCTTTCCATGGCGGTCTGACCGCTGAGGAAAGGCTGGCTACTGCCGGCATCATAGTCCTGCCGGCGGAGCCTGCTCTGCACCGCCACCATTATCCCGGTCCTGCTCCGTCTGCCAGACAGGAGTGCGGATGGCAACCGGCGGAAAAGCGGCGGTCGGAATTTCCCACCGCCGCGGTCACCACTGCCATCCTAATTTGACCGGCAGATTTCTGGCTTGCGATCGCGGTCGGATGTCCACCGCCGGTCTGGCGGGCACCACCGCCGGGCCGGCGGTGGACATCCGACCTCCATCATAATAGACCCCTTAGTTTTGTATTTTAATTATAATATTATTTCTAGTAATTTATATGTATTAAACATTGCAATAAAGATTTAGTTTATTTAGTTTTATTAAAAAATTATATTTAGATTTTTTGCATTTACAAACTTATTTTTTTGTTATTTAGTATGTTTCTGAAATTATTTTATTTTGTTGAAGTGAATAAGGGCCTGATTAAGAGTTTGGTGTTTAGGACGAAGCCGGAATCACGCTGTGCTTTCACAGCGCCGGCAACAAAATGAATGCGTCTTTAGCACGCATTTGTTCTGCGCGCAAATCTTTACAACGACTTGCTTTAGGGGGTGCAATGGTGGAGTGGTGTTGGAATTAAAGTCCAGCACCTTCCCTACTGTTGCGTAGACTGGAGTTGGAATAGTAAATAAAACGATTCCAAAATCCAGCGCCCCCCTAAGGCAAGTCGTAAAACGACTTGCGTGCAGAACAAATGCGTGCTAAAGAGGCATTCGTTCAAATGACGGAGTTCCTAAGGCATGTGTGAAAAACAAATGCGGAATTCCATCATACATTCGTGTGGGAGTGGGGCGGCATGCCACCACCCCTCTCCCACACCACCAAGCTCTGCCGCCGACCGCCTGCCAGATTACAAGTTGCAATCCAGGCAGGCGATCCTGCGGCGGCTGGCCCACTGCGCTGCCTTTTGAAGGCTCATAGGAGAGCCTTAGAAAGGCATCTCTGTGGGACAGCCACAGTGCCTTCCAGCACAGCATAGACTGCTGGAACAGGGGCTGCATGCAGACAGAGGCCCACACCATGTGCCGTCCTGCATGCATCCCAAAGGCCCTGAGGCAACAGGGAGCCCTGTAGGGCACCCTTTGTTAACTCTCTGCCAACCTTTTCATGGCTGTCTCACCGCCATTAAAAGGGTGGCTGACAGCCAACTGGTAATATGCTTGGCAGTGCTACAGAGGCACCACCATTTCAGCTGAATCCTTGCATCCCACACATCGAGCTGCGGCAATTGAGATTTCACTTTCCCATTGAGGTTATCTTTTCCTTGGAGCACGTTATACGAGATCCCATATCCAGAGGATCGTCGCGCTTCCTTGGCCCTAAATCCGGACCGTTCAGCAAACTTTCCGCGGTTACCACCACCAGGACTCCCTATCTCGGGTTCCGCCGCATTGTGAGACCGGCTCACCGCGATCCCACACTTAGAGGATCCCGCGTATTTACGGCTGAACCTTTCATTGGAATCGGCCCGTTCTACTCGCGCTCCGCGCACACCTCTGCCAGAACCCTAGACTACGGCTCTCCCGCCCTTGAGAGACCGGCAATTATTTTCAGGCTTGCTTATGTTTTAGTCCTGATGATGATCCTTGTATCTCGTGTATGGATCGAAACGTCGTCGACACAAAATTCACCTTATACCCTACTCTGAAATGTTTATTCTTGTGTGAAGATGTACAAACACGATTTGTTGGTTCTATTGTCTAACTACATACCTAACAAATCAATAGCCCTGCCTGAACTTCTTTTTCTTGTTGTCATACTGTATATGTCCCCCTTTTTGTTGATGCAGTGAGAGCACAGGCCTGTGTCCTACTCACTTTACTGTTTGTTAAAAAATGTTTACAATTTGTTGTTACATTAAATATTGGACCTCTGTCCGGCTGGACACGTCATTTAACAATATAGCACTGATTGGGTCTATATTTTTATTGACCTCCCATACTTTAGATTTCCAAGGGACCACTGTTTACACATTAGTACCCAAGGTCCCTGGCAGACTTTATTTGGGTTCCATTGTTTTTTCAAGCCTGCAGAGGCACCACCAAGCATATTGCGGCCTCAGACCGCCGCACCAGTGCCAGGGATTGTGGATCTCTGGTGCTTGCGTGGGTCTTAATGCATTCCAACTGCCGTGCTGTGCTTCCCGACCTCCACCGTGAGTTTGGTGGTCATATGGACCACCAAACTCGTAATTAGGCCCTCAGGGCCCGATTACGATAGCGGACG